>CM035407.1:94617232-94622232 GCA_020310875.1 Ceratopteris richardii | reverse complement strand
CTCAATGGGAGTTTCTTACTATAAGCTCATGGTTATGTACAGAGTAGCATTGTATTCAATGCGTTTTAATTTTTTAACGCACTTGAGAAATGCTAACTCATAAGTCTATGATGACAGTATGTTTTTGCTATACAAGTGTGTCGGCTGCTCATTTCTCCTTATTCATGCAGTATCATATACATCCTTTATGTGAATGCACACATACTACAACTTGCATTTCATAAGCGCTATATATCCATATTGTATCCATGATTATGCAATGCATATATGCAATAATCGAAGGGCAGAGTAGATTGAAAGTATTCACTTGCTATAACTTATATGAATGCTAAATCATGTATTGTATTGAGCATACATTTACTTCATGTTATTATGAGTGAGTAATACTCTGTTGCGAAATTGATTTAATGTTGGAAGTCACTATACAGTATATGTATAAGCATTGAAGATGAGCCTTTCGAGAAAAGCATCTCAGAAAAAAGGCATAGTGGATCAATGCTGGGCTAAAGTTTTTTCTTCAAATCATTGCAGACAGGTGCATACTACATCGTTCCCGTAAATCTCCAAGGATGAATATAGATCAGTAGGGCATAGTTAAAGTACAGTTGTAAATCTGTACATTCTCTATGTGATATTCATCCATGTCAAGAAGAAACTCGACAGAGTACCTCCGATGCAGAATCATTTAATCTCAAAGATGAGCCATGACTCTCAATTTTCTTTTCGGCAATAGTCTCAAGATGCTGCAGTAGAATTACAATGAAGTGTTCAGGGCAGTTCGTCACTCATAGTTATATGTGCATACATCTTAACGAGTCATTCATATGTTATGTATGCCTGCACGACTACTTATGTTCAAATCATGATGTCATAATGTCACCTCAAGCTTTGAAGCAAGTGGAATGATCTGTTCGAATCATGCTCATGGGCAACAATATACTTTTATTGCAAATACTTTATTGAAGGAGAATTCTACATATGTTCGAAAGGGGTTCACATGCACACTCTTTATTACAAGGGTCAATGTAAATCTACATGTCCTTTTTGTATGATGTACATCATTCAATTTTTGGACCATGCTTTCTGCATATATCAGTTTGTGCTTCTCCATTCACGTTTCTGCAACCACTTCTCTTTCCTCACAGTGGTATCAGAGCCACCTAAGAGCCATTATCCAAGCCTTAATCACAGCCATATCCTCGTCAACATTCTCTATTTCGTAACTTTCAGGAAGCAGGAGGTTCTACACATATTGATTGAAGGCCAATTCAACCTACAAAGCAATAAGTTTGGAGATATACTTTGAGTCATATCAAAGGCTCATACTGTGTGTGCAATATACTACATATGATCTACATAGCTTCTATTCAAGGAGAAAAAATCAATGGTGATTGTTACAAGAGGATTTTGCAACTCGACGTTTTTCTACAACGGGCATTTATGTGCATATTTATATGCTCATAACTCATTATGTATTCTTGAATGATGTCAAGTATAATACTTCACTTATAATTTGACTTGTTCATAATGCAAACAACATGTTCTTCTGGATTTAGCAGATACAGGTTGTTCGAGTCATTCATATTGCATAAGTTAAGCTCATTTATTGAATGGCCATACATGAAGTGTTTTTGAAGAAGTGAATCATTAGATCACTTGCCGAATTCTATCAACAAAAGGTCTATTTAGAAGCTACAACGAGCAAAGCAATTTAATATGAACCTCATGGTTTATAGGCAGAAATGTTCCTCATTGAATTGAGGAATCAAGGTACCATGCGAGCTATAGAAGCTACATTCGTCAAAGGCATCATATGTTTATGAGCAACCTTTTTCGTATTACTCATATCGGTTCTTCATTTGTCTCTTGGATTACTCAAGTGCTATTGCAAGATATTGTTATGTCTGTAATGGTTCACCTTAGGCCTCAACTATTCATTTCATTGTATCTATTGTGCATGAGGCACAATATGTTTATTTATGAAAGCTTATGAACGTTATGTTATGTAACTCACCTACCTTGTCACACAAGGGGATTATGAAGTAACTTGTTTGATTCCATGTCAATGGAAATATTGTGCTATCTACTTCAAAAGAAAAATGTAATATAGGTCATTTTCCTTGCAAGGCGAACATGCAAGGAATCAAGGAGATCTCAAGTGATCTATTCAAGGTTGAAGAAGGAATACGAAAGGTCATGAAGAAGTATTTTGAAGAATCGTCATCAAAGGAGGCTAGCAACATCAAAGCTATGAAGAACGCATAGATGAAGAAGGGAACCTCAATATCCGGAATTGCAGATCATTTTCAAGGAAGGCTTGGTATTCAGGGCTCAAAGCAAGGCTCGTCATCAAAATAAATGATTTTAAAGAAAAGATATCATCAAGGGTTACACAACTTACAAGGCCCAAGGATCAAGATTTGGAAGATCAAGGCTATTATCGGCAAAGCTCCAAACGATTGAAGCTATTCTCTCCGAGGACTTAAGACCAACAACAAGAAGGCATTTTTTTTTTTCATTAGAAGCATTCAGTTGGTAATGTATATCAATTGGTTTCTCCCCTGATAGTATTCATCTTCTAAGATCCAAGAGCTTTTAAAAACCGGTTAGGATCAATGATCATACATGTTCTATCTTGGAGATACCCATTCTTTAGCATTAATTCACTTCTAAGCCTTCTCATAGAAACCTATATCATTTCAAAGAATACTCATATTGAAGATTATCTCTATCACATACTTTTGTATCAAAAGAAGATCACATAGACCTCATGTTCATTGATATGTACCTATAAAGCTCCACTTCCTCTTGAGATATGTACACAAAACAAAGAAACCTGTATTTGTAGTCAAGTGCTACTCAAACACATTGTATTAGCAGCCAAGTGCTACCAAAGAACTTCTCAATCATTGAAGAAAATTGAAACAAGAAGATTCAAGTGATCGAGACAAAGACCCTGGATGTCGCTACTCAATTCTCCATCACTGAAGAAGATTGAAGCAGGAAGAACCAAGTGATCAAGGCAAAGACCGTGGACGTCACTATCCAAGGAGCTCATTATGAAGCTCAATTGAAAGAAATATGAAATCAAAAGCAAGAAGAAGGAAGTGCATACGACGCACTCAAGTGAAGACTTCCTCACCATAGGAAAATGAAGAATGTGCATTCAACGCACACAAAAATGAAGAAAAAGACTTCCTCATTAAAGGAAGAAAAGGAGGGTGTATTCAAAACACCTAGACAAAGGTAAAAATATTATTCTACAAGCACTTTAGATGTGCTAGCATAAGTCAATTCAACTTACATTTATATACGAAATACAAATTTGTATGGACTCTTACTTATAAAGAGTCATTCAAAGGCTGCACATCATCACACACATTACATCCCTTGTAAAAGCAAGTAAGAGCATTCAAGTCCCCTCATCATCAATCATGTAAAACACAAATAGTTGAGCATATTACAGTGGTATGAGCACTTGTCTCTTCACATAAAGGTGAAATCAAAATGGAGTCTAATCAAGAAGCTGGGATCTTGATTAACTTCATTTCTTTATGTAAAAGAAGTCATCAAACACGTGAAGGAATAGAATCACTCTAGAGCTAGAAGCAATGCTCGCTCCAAGATGAGTGAAGAAAAACCACAACCTCTGAACTTTGCATTTGGACAAAGTTAAGTTGTTATAAATAAATGGCTAAGCCATAGATAAAGCACCTTGTAGCTTTGTAACTTGTTTGGGATTTCTATTATGTATCAAAAGAGCTCATGTATCAAGCTCTTATACTTCTTTTTGAAGTACTATGTAAAGATCACATTTACGAGAAAACCATACAAAAAGGGTTTTCAAATTGAAGGGGAGATATTCTTGAGAAAGAATTCATCATCAACATACAACAAAGACTACATTCATGGGAGAAGATTCAATCACAAAGGAAAGAAAGGATGTCACTTTTTGAAGCAAAGATCGTCTACATGGAGTAAAGGACTACATCAATGGACGACATCAACTCATGAAGAAAGCATCAACAACAAGGAGAGGAATAAATCTACTACATGGAGAATAAAAGCAAGGAAAACAACAAAAAGGGCTTCAAAGGCTATACTTGAAAGTCAATCGAAAAGACATCAACCACAACATGAGAAAGGAAGCTAATACATGGAGGAAAAATCAACAAGGTTCAAGATCAAGGTCACCTCAAGGATCTATCTACAGTAAATCCAAAAGAGGAACATCATCAAAGCATCTATCTATATCAAGCAATAGGAACATCTTCGTTGAAGAAGGAACATCATCAACCATAAGGAAGAAGGAACTACGATCAACTAAGAAGGTTTCAAAGAAGAACTTATGGAGGAAGCTACAAAATCAAGGTCCTAGATTCTCAAGAAGAAGATGGCATCTATATCAATATGAAGAAGAATCGACTATGAAGATATGAAAAGCAAGGAAGAAAGAAGAAGGAAGCAAAATAAAAAAGATTTGAAGACAAAGGAAGATCAGATCAAAGGGGAGTGAACATTGGCAATGCAAAACATAGAAAGAGAAGAGATAACATATAATCATGAAAAAAACTGAATTTGACAATTGAAGGGGAGCTGTTGGAGCAAGCAATCCTCAAATTCACCCTTCACAAATATTTTTCTGAGTTCATAGAAAATTAGCCGCACACGACTCTAGTCTAAATGTTATTTCTCTTTTTCATATGATCCATAGCTTAAGAAGAAAAGAAAAAAGAAAAAATACTACACTATTCTTTTGCACGTCGCATATACTACTCCTTAGATTTAGGCAACTTGCATGATGACTCATCAATCAAGAAATCGTAGAAAAGCTGCTCCTTGAGTTAAGGAAGTTAGCTAGCGGTGAAAATGGAAGGAAATGATGCGCGGTGGTCTATGCCGCTGTAACATACATGTATATAAGCACTGATTGCTAATAAAAATTTTGAGACGACGTTTTGCACTGATGTGATATATCTCATGTGTCGTTCTCCTATCTC
>CM035407.1:94567232-94594732 GCA_020310875.1 Ceratopteris richardii | reverse complement strand
CATGGATTTAAACCTGCATAGTTTGCTCCCATCCAAAGCTTTTGTAAGCAAATCTGCACATTGTATATTAGTAGACACATATGATAATTGGATTTCCTTGCTAAGTAATTTCTCCCTCACATAGTGGTAATGAACCTCTATGTGTTTTGTTCTAGCATGATAAACTGGATTAGCTGCTAAGTGAAGTGAACTTGTGTTATCACCAAATATGATTGGTGGCCTTGTGTATAGGCCCAATTCTGAATATAATAGCTTCAACCATATGGCTTCTTGAGTGGCATTGGCTAGCCCTCTGTACTCTGCCTCAGTAGATGATAGAGCTACTGTGGGTTGTTTCTTGGATGACCAAGAAATTGGTTTATCACCTGCAAAGCATATGTAACCAGATGTACTCCTCCTGTCATCCTTGCAACCTGCCCAATCTGCATCTGAGTATACCTTAATGTCAATGTCTGATGAATATGGAAAGTACAAACCATGATTTTGTGTTCCCTTTAGGTACTTTACTATCTTCTTGGCTGCCTCCAAATGTGGTACTCTTGGTTTATGCATAAATTGGCTAAGTACACTAACACCATATGATATATCAATCCTGGTTAAGGTAGCATAATTAAGACTACCTACCAAACTTTGGTAACCTGTTATATCCTTGAGTTCTTCTCCTTCATGTGCACTGAGTTTGTGATTGACCTCCATAGGAATGTTTGAGACTTTAGCTTCCTGCAAATTAAACTTCTTGACCATGTCCTGAATGTACTTCTTCTGAGTAACAAATATACCTGAATTTGTGTAGACCAATTCAAGTCCTAGAAAGTACTTCAATAATCCAAGATCATTGATCTTGAATTCCTTCATCATTTGACCTTTGATGTGTCTAATCCCATTCACATCATTACCTGTAATAATGATGTCATCAACATAGACACACAAGTATATTACCTCTGAATTGTTCTTCTTTATAAACAATGAAGTGTCTGCTTTGCTCATCACAAATCCTTGATCTAGGAGATAGGTTGTCAACCTGTAATTCCATGCTCTAGGTGCCTGCTTCAATCCATACAGAGCCTTCTTCAATTTACAAACATGATTTACCTTATTGGGATCTTCATAGCCAGGTGGTTGTGACATGTAGACCTCTTCAGATATCCATCCATTCAAGAATGCATTCTTCACATCCAATTGGTACATGTTCCAATTCTTGGATGCAGCTACACTCACCATAACTCTGATAGTTGGCATCTTGGCCACAGGAGAAAATGTCTCCTCATAATCAATGCCTTGGGTTCGTGCAAAACCCTTGGCTACCAACCTAGCTTTATACCTGTTTATTGTGCCATCTGAGTTCCTCTTGAGTTTGTAGATCCATCTGGATCCTATCACCTTCATGGAGTCCTTCTTGGGTACCAAGTCCCAAGTATCACTCTCCTTGAGAGCCTCCATTTCTTCATCCATTGCTTCCTTCCATTCTGATTTAGTAATTGCTTCTTCAAATGTACCTGGTTCTTCATTCAAGATATCCTTTGCAAGATATACAGAGTGCTTTGTTACAAGTGAAGTATCATACCCATACCTAATTGGTTTCTTCTTTTCTCTTTGAGATCTCCTCATAGCTTGAGTTGAGGATTCTGGATTGTCTTCTAGTTGCTTCATCTTCATCTTCCCTTTGGATTTCCAAGCCTTGAATTCTTCAATGTTGATGGTGTCTTCATCATCTGAACTTGTGTCCTCTTTCTGAGTTGGTTCTTGCCTGATAAGCTTTGGAAAGTCTTCTACCATATCATAAGGTAGGCTAACTTTCCTGCACTCATTTTCATACCATGAATCATTTTCATCAAATATGACATCTCTGCTTACCTTGAAGCCTTTGTTTGAGGGGTTATAGAACCTGTATCCTTTCTGATTCAAATCATAACCAATGAAGATACACTTTTCAGCCTTAGGGTCTAGCTTTCCTCTTACCTGTGAGGGAATATGCACATATGCAACACACCCAAAGATTTTGCAATGATCCAGAGATGGTCTCTTACCATGCCAAGCCTCATAGGGTGTCATTCCATCAAGTGTCTTTGATGGCAACCTGTTGATTAGGTATGTGGTAGTAGATACACTCTCTGCCCAAAGATAATTTGGTAGTTTTTTCTCATTAAGCATAGACCTAGCTGTCTCTACAATGAGTCTATTCCTCCTTTCAGCTACCCCATTTTGTTCAGGTGAGTACCTTGTAGTGATCTCCCTCTTGATGCCTCTTTCCTGCAAGAAATCTTCAAAGTCATTGGAGAAGTATTCTCCACCACCATCTGACCTTAGCCTCTTCAAATGTCTACCTGTTTGATTCTCAACTAATGCAAGATACCTTTTGAAACAATTGAATACTTCATCTTTATGTTTCATGAAGTACAAAACAGTCCATCTACTATAGTCATCAATAAAGGACACATAGTACCTTGATCCAGATATGGATGGCTCCTTGCTTGGTCCCCAAACATCTGTATGCACCAATTCCAAGTAATCTTCATGCATAAAACCTTTCTTGGTATATGGCAATCTGTGTGACTTACCAAATTGACAAGCCCCACACTTGTATATCATGTGTTGCTTGGATACATTAGGTATCCAAGCACACATTGATCCCTGCTCATTTGTTTTATGGTCCTCTCTCCAATGTGACCTAATCTCTTGTGCCACATCTCCAATTCTGATAGGGTTTGGTCCTTATAGTTATACAAGGCAATATTCTTAGTATCCTCAAGTTCAAAGGTAAACAATCTACCTGATTTCTCTCCCTTGGCTATCCTTCTGAATCCATGTCTTGGATCCTCCACATATGCACCATGTTGAGTGAACCTGACCTGTAGACCTTTTTCAACAATCTGACCTACACTCATCAGATTCTTGGTGATTGTTGGAACATACAACACTCTGCTTAGTAAATTCTGATTACCATCACTTGTTTTGACATTGCCTACTTTAACAACTGAATGTTTAGTGTCATCACCTGTCTGCACTTAGTGCTTGCCTTTGGGTTCTTCCAAATCAGAGAGTAAGGCAACATTCCCAGCTACATGGTTAGAGCAACCTGAATCAATATAGAATAAGTGATCATCATTGATACCTGATTTAGATGTCATGTTCATAATCAACAAGGAATCATCTTGATCCTCTGCATAATTGTTGTAATCCTTTCTGTTCCTGTATCCACCTTGATAATTGCCATTGTGATTGTAGCTATTATTGTAATTATTGTTGTAGCCATGGTAACCTTGAGATTGATTGAATCTGCCTCTGCCTTGAGAGTATCCTCCTCTTTGGTAACCTCTTCCTCTTTGGTTCTTGTAGTTTTTGTAGCATTCATCTGTAGTATGGTTAGACAAGCCACAAATATTGCATGGAGATTGATTGTAGGGTCTCCCCCTACCTGACTTACCTCCTCTGCCCCTACCTCTAGATGATCTACCTCTCCCTGCATAGTTTGCTTGGGAGGTAGAGCCTTCTTCATCAACCTTCTTGCTCTTACCCTTGTCTTTAGACTTCTTATCAGTATATAGGGCAGAGGGATTGTTACCTTTTGATTGCTCTCCATTTTTTGTGATCTTTGCTTCATGTGTAAAGAGTTGTCCAATCAGAGTTGTTAGATCAGGTGCTTGGATGTCCATGTACAAGTCCATTGCAGTGGTAAAGCTCTCCCACTTGTCATCTGCCTTTAGTCCATTGATCACTTGTCTGACTATTTGCTCTTCCTCAATTTCTTCTCCAACACTTACAAGTTGATCTGCAATGTCTTTGACTTTGGTGACAAAATCTGAGACACATTGTTTTGATTGCTTCCTAAGAGTTGTAAACTCAATCCATAGCTGATTCTTTCTGGCCCTTGTGCTTGATGAAAAGTATGTTGACAAGGTTTCCCAAGTCTCTTGGGAAGTCTTACAGTTCCTCACATGAGGTAGAAGGAAATCAGAAATAGAGTTTAGAAGATATGACCTTGCCAAAGCATCTTTAGCACACCATTGGTTGAGCCTCTCATGTTCATCCTTTGTTGGTAGGCCTCTGGTCTTGAATGAGGGCAACTCCTCATCTCCTGATATGTATCCATACAAGCTTCTCCCTTGTAGATAGGTCTTCATTCTCAATGACCAAGCCTGGTAATTATTTCTATCCAATTTGTCAATAAAGGAAGGGAAACCATCACCCATGATTACCTTAATTTGCTCTGATACCACTGTTGGAAGTGATGGCTGGATGCACTCAGAAGTTGAGTTGATGCTGCAAATCCTGCTTCACACCTGCCCTCCTTTCTCTTGGTATATGCTTAGGAGACTCCTTGAGCTTCCAAATGACACCAAGAAACTATATATGTGCTTTACAAAATAATTGTGTAATGACCAAATCAAAACAGATGATTTTGAACCTTCACAACTCCAAAAACTTTCTATTCCTGTAGTGATACCTGCTCAGTCTTAAGCTTAGTGTGACCAGCACACTTACAATTGGATTAATTCCTTCTGGGAGTATTAAATTAACTTAACAAGCTACCATTAGCAAGTTAAATCACTCCAATTGATAAACTATGCACTGAGAATGATCTTTAGCAAAATCAGAGACACCCCCGACTTTTTAGGAACTACACAGAAAAATACTAGTGACTGCCTCGACTGTGATTTCTCCCAATTGGCTGAGTGGAATGACTTGAAACTTTGTAGTCTTGTAGAATACTTTGAGCTGGTTCCAATGAGCTTTGAATCATCCAATTTGGTTCAGTAGATCTTGAGATATGCCCTGTTGAAGTTGACAGACTTGAAGATGGTCACTCAGAGAAAACAGAGACTATGAATGTATGTATATTGATTAACTATAATGATTGTACATTCCCATTGGCATGCAATGTGATGCTCAATGGTACTCAGAGGTGTAGGCTAAAGAGTAGCTCTCACACACTCAATGATTTGCTTGGGATTGCCTCGGGAAGTGAGCAACATACCCGCGACTTTTTCATAGCTCTTTTATAAGAGTTTTGAAGGAATTTGAATTTGAATTCAAATTAAAGTTCCCTTGAATCTCTCCACTAGACTTAGGGAGATATTCCCTCAACTAAGTCATCTACTTTTTCCACGACTCTAGTCTAGTAGGTATGATTACATGATTGGTAAAGTCATATAGACTTTTTACATGAGATAAATGGTAATAATCAATAAGCATTGATTTCTATGGTTCAAATGTATCCTTCAAGGGTTCAAACTTTAGCTTTCCAAGATTCCAATTGTCCAAGCTTTATATTGAGTCTTCAAGGCACAAATCAAAGCCAAGTGTGAAGGCTTGTTTGCACCAACAATACATATACATATACATATACATATACATATACATATACATATACATATACATATACATATACATATACATATACATATACATATACATATACATATACATATACATATACATATACATATACATATACATATACATATGCATGTACATATACATATACATATACATATACATATACATATACATATACATATACATATACATATACATATACATATGCATGTACATACACATATACATATACATATACATATACATATACATATACATATACATATACATATACATATACATATACATAGCATATACATATACAGATAAATATACATATGCATGTACATATGCATATACATATACATATACATATACATATACATATACATATACATATACATATACATATACATATACATGTACATATGCATATACATATATGTAGTTCAGTGATGAGTAGCACCTGCTTTAATGTCAATCCGGGAAGACGTGAGGATGGTATGAAGACCTTGAGCAAGTGAAGGCACAAGTGCGTGAGTGAGAAGCACACTAACATGCACACACATACACGCACACGTGCACACATAGTAAGACAAAGAGTGAGAAGCAATGGAGTTCTTCGATTACTTTCAAGAAGCTCTTACAAGTTCAAATCAATTACAAGCTAACCTCAAAAATGAGCTTTCTAGCTCTATTTATAGTTTTTGACTAGGTTTTGGCCCTGTTCAGACCTAGTGTCCGGCCTAGTTAAAAATTAGGTTCTAGGGCTTATTTGAGGGCTTAAACGTAGTCTAAAAAATACGAAAATTGATATGTAGGTACTTCTAAAGCTCCTCAAGCTCAAGGACTCCTTGGCTTGCACAGAATGGAGCTACAAAAATATGAAATGGTATTTACAATGATTGTTAGTGATGAGAATCACTGTTATAAAGATGTTGATTTCGAAAAATTTGAAGGGCCTATCTGCCAGATTTGCGTCGACTGCTTTGTCTACTTAATCCTTCACCTGGCTCTGACTCTCTCCGCTGGCTTCCTTGTCTCCTCAGTCCTTGGGTGCCCATACTGCTCTCAACACCCCCCCCTCTCGCGTCTGTCGTCTCTGACAGACTCTTGTTGCTGGGAGTGCTGGATGTAATAGTCCACCACATGAGTGGCAAGTTGATGTTCTTCTATGCGTAGTCCTCTGGCCAAATCTGTCATCATGCGATCCCAATCAATTGGTCCTGGAATGTCCGGATGTGGCAGACGTAACTGATCTGCATGGATGGCTTGTTCTACTGCGAATAGATGTAGCAAATGTGTTGGTCTGGGAATGAAAATTTCCGAATGATATTCCCAGAATCCCGTAGAGAACATTTCCTCAAATGTCTGCTTGAAGCATGCGGGTAAGTACTTTATTCGTGCATGCCAGGCAAAGATTATATTGACCGAAGGAGATTGGCTCATGTCGTAGACTAAATCCTTGTGACCTTGAGAGAATCCAGGGGCAGAGATGTATGGAGCTTGTACCTTCTGAAAGGTTTTGAAGACAATGGTCATGAGCTCAAATATTTTCATACACATTTTCGCTGCTATGTCGGGTACATTATTTAGACGTGTAGACCAGTGTCGAATTGTTGATATCATGTAGGCTACGGTTGGGGTCCCTCGAGGTGGAGCAAAATATGGATAGTTAACCCAAGCCGAGCATTCTTTATTGTTGTGTACCTTGATCGCAAATGCTTGCCATGATCTGCAACGTACCATTGGGCAATAGCATGGATTATATTTTATATACAGTGGCATGGTTGCCCATGTGCTCATCATCTCAGGGTAATCGGTTAGTAGACGTGCATGCCAATTAGGTTGGAAGATCGAGCCAGCACGGGCATCTGCCGGTAAGTTCTCTGGCTCAAATTGAGTGGCGAATGTGGGCTCCTTCCCTGTATGCCTTTTAACTTCTGCATTATAATCATGTAGCAAGACAAAGTAAGGCTTGTATTGCGTCTCTGATGTTGTGATCAAACGTTGATGAGATAGGTTCTGAAAGTAAGAAGATCGAAGGACAGTTTCTTCCAGATTTGTGAGAGATTGAATTTGCACAGCAACGCGATCATCATGTGTCTTTCCGACTTTCTCGACCCTTTTAACCCAATCTAGAACTCCAATTTCTAAAGTGTCCTGTCCTTCCTCTGTTACCTGACCGCCGGGTGTGGGCATCGGCTCGTAAGGCTCTTAATAGCTGTCATCTACGGGGATTTCCATAACTGTTTCAGGTTCTGGTTCTTCAATTGGCGAGGGTGGCCTTTCATATGGTAAGAGGCGTGCTTGGAGTTCTGCCACCTGTTTCCGGAGGGTCTCTACTTCTTCTGTAGAGTGTTGCAAGATTATCGGCTCCTGTTGAGCTGTGGGGGCACTGGCTATCTGCTTCTTTAGATCCGCACATTCAACCTCTAACTTTTCATATGACTCCAAGAAATTTGCATGCTCTTCGAGTAAGATGCGAATGTCTTCAGATGGGACTGCTCTATACTTGGTAGGGCTAATGGTTGCTCCTGTAGTTCCTTCCATAGCCGCTTCAAAGTTGTCTTGGTTTTGTTGCTGAAGCCTCTTGTTTTCTTCTAGTGTTGCTGCCATATGCTTCCTTAATAGCCCAAGATTGCGTCTAAGTGTAGCATTGGATATCATTTGGGACTCGAGCATACTTTCCAGGTCCTTCACTGCTTGATCATCCACTGTCAATATTTTCGATTCCAATTCTGTGTGAGCCTGTTGTAAGGTGGTATGTTCTGCTAGAAGTGTTTGGTAATCATCTTCAAGAGTGTTGACTCTAGCTTGTAGACGCTGAGATTCTACTTGGAGGGCCACACTGCGTTCTTCCAATCGATGGTATTCTTGTTGTAGTTGATGTGCACACTGAAGTAATGTAGTGAACGTGCTATTTACATTATGAGATGCAAGGGGAAAAGTTTGGAATGCAGGGGAGGTGGGAATGGGAAGGGAGGTAGTGAATGTTGTGTCTCCTAATGATGTGTTGAGTGGTGAGGTGGGGGGTAGTGGAGGGGGAGAGGGTGGAATTGTGGGGAGAGGTGCTGTGGTGGGTGAAATGTCTATTGGGTCAGACAGAGTGGTGTGTACAGGGGCTACCATGTAGGTGGGTATGGTAGGTGAAGTGAGTGTGGTGTTCGTGTAGATTGATGTCATTGCAAACATCGAGGAAATGTGCCTTTGAAACATTGGAGTGCTGATGGACTGTGCCACGAAGGATGGTTGTTGGGGTGGTGCGGTTAGGTAGAATGAGGTGTAGGGGACAGATGGGAAGGGAGGGTCATGGAATGGAGGTATCCGTATTGGGGGATAGGCTGGGAAACACAAGGTGCCTTCTGTGGGTGCAGGGTTTCCAACGACACTTAGAATTATGGGATGGACAATTATGGGTTCAGAGGATAGAAGGGTTGAAGTGTACAAGGGATTGGTGATGAAAGAGAAGAGGGTGTCTTGTGAGGTGGGTTCTCGAAATGAGAATGATGTGAATGAGGTTGGGTTATAAGCGAAGGTTGAGGTGATGACTGCCGTTTCTTCCATGGTGGGAGGTGGTGGTGGGGGTGGAGAAGGTGGTGATGGGGGGTGCTGGGGTGAAATGGGGATGTCTGAACGAAGGTTTCAGCAGAGAGGTCAATGGTGGTGGTGGGGGTAGCTGTGGTTTCAATGGTTACTTATTGTTCTGTGACGGGTATCTTGATAGTCTTACCTGCTCGTGGTAATGTATCAACTCTGCGTTTGTCATACCTCACGAACTGGCGGACTGCTGTGTGGACAGCCTCCGGAACTCCTAAAGATTCTGAAACTAATTTGAGGGTGTCAATAAAATGTTGATCCACCCCATCATCTGATAGCATTTCTTGCATCAAAGCTTGACCTGACACAAGAGAGAGTTGATGCCTTTCTTGTACTGCTTTGATTGTGTCGTATAACCTTTGTAGTTGAGCTGTATATGCAGGTGCACCTACAAGTTCTGGCACTTCTTGTTGCTCATCTTGATGCTCTTGATCATAATCCTCCTCATCTTCCTCCTGTTCTTCATCTTCATCATCCTCTTCATCCACTTCAACTGTGGTGACAGGTACTTGGGAGGTTGTTGCCTGCGTTTGAACATTCTCCACTTGTTGTGCCTCTTCTGCCTCCAGCTCTACATCTTGTAACAATTGTTCAAAGTCTTCATTCGTGAGTTCTTCCAAGGATGCGCCTCTGGGAAATTCAAGATCGGTTGGGATGGGAGGGAATATCAAGTTAGGACCATCGGTGCTGCGTCTTGGAAGTCGGAGTGTGAATGGTCGGACTCTTCGGGGTGGAGGGGTAACATCCGGTGTTAGGGTGGCTCCACGTGGTTGAGCACAAGGGACTTGGACAGTACCTCTCATCTTCTTAGAAGGGGGTCCAGTGGATGTCTTGCCTCTAAACTGCTCTACACGATTCCACATCAGGGCTCGTTGAATAGGGATGTCATAAGCCAAACACCTATAAATGATTCTCGTCAGAGCACAACATCCATATAAAACCTGTTTCCGCGGCCATCGTTTGTGAGCTAGGTGTATCTGATCAATTATCCAGTGGGGTAAGTTGATGGTGAGGCTCTGTGTCTCTGCCAGATACAAACTAAACCATATTTTTTTGGGCGGCATGGTGAATCTATCTTGGGCAGGAAAAGCAAAGTGTTGCATGCACATGCGAAGGTGTATTGCAATATTAGGCGTCATGGACACCATGTCCTTGAGTTTGGTGAGGCTTCGATTCTTCATGTAATCAGGCACTAGGGTCTCCTTCTCTGTAGGAATATGCATTCCGCGCATATCTAGGGCCTCTCTCACCAAGTTGTTGGATAACCTAAACCTCTTGAGCTCATTTCCTTTTGTTAGAGATGGGATCACAAATGAGCTTGCACCTTTTGGGTTCTTGTTTGGGGTCAAGGTGTTGATGAGATAGTAGCATCGCATGAAGTCAGGCTTTGGGAGCCGTGCACTGAAATATGCATCCAATCCTGCCTTCTCCCATACCAAACGTAGACCTTCTGCATTTTGTAACTTCTCGAATTCTCTTGTAAAGAAATGGTATTTACCTTGCTTCCCATTGAAGTCCAACTCTGATTCCCATAGGTATGATCCTTCTCCCAAGGGTCCTGCAACTTCACTAAACCAGTGGGAAGTTTTTCCTACGGGCATGGTATGGCCACTGGGAGGGTCCGCTATAGGTATGATTTTGATGGCCTGCAATTCTTCTGGTCTTTCATTTGTCTCAGGCAAAACGGGCAAACTGTCAAACTATCTAAGTCCACCACTTGCTGGCTCGTTTCTGTTTGAGAGCTAGTTCCTGTCGCCTCAGCCATGTTGAAAATTCGCAGCCGGTTCTGTGAGAATATATGAATAAATGTTAACATTGCAATGGACACAAAAATGACACTGTGTCCCCGTTACAACATTGGCATGAGCTTTTCGTGATAAGTCAATCAGTCAGTGAGTGCACGGTGCTTGTGTGTGTAGTTAGGAATTGGGTAGACCTAGGAGCTAAGTGGAATGATGTAGTGTGAGAGTGATGTAGTTAGTAGGTGGGCATGGATGTACACCTGGGGTCTGGGGGTTTATTACAAGTTTTAGGCTGCCAAATGCAGTGGATGGGTTTTGATCTTGATTTTGTGGATCTGGAGAGTTTGATAGGAGTACCTGCTTGAAAATGAGGCTTTTTAGGGACCCATTTACAAGTAATTTTACTTGTGCTCATGGAAGAATATTTGTTCGTGTGTGATGTGTAAGAATGAGCATCGGATGTTCGAGTGAGTGAAACGTGTTGTACCGGGTGTGGCCTTGGTGTAGCTATTTGAGCCCGCAAGCAAGCCTTAGGCACCCAGATTTGTCGTGATTGTGGGCTGGCCGTCATCGACTTCTTGGGTATCCAAATAGACTTTACTTTCGCAGAAGAATTTATGAAAGACTTCTTATTAGTGTCCTGTTGTTGACTACTAATAAGAGGTTTTGGCCGTGGGGTTGGCCTGGTCGCAACAGGGTGTTCGCCTTTTCGCATCCATACTTGTTTCAATGGCTGAAACAATCTGCTTTGCTCCTTTTTTTGGCCTCCAGTATAGGTAGTACTCTGCTCCTTCTGTACTTGAACTGCCTTTGGTTGCTGCCTCCTTCTGGCCTTTGGAAAAGAAGGGAGTGCCGTCTTCTCCTTGACTCCGTTGTTGAAACAAGCCTCTTTCTACATCATACAGTTTTGGATAAGAATAGCATTGTCAACTTCATGTGCTCCCCTGGAAGGACCAGGAGTTTGTGCTTTACCTAGTTCCTTGAGTGCCTCATTTTCCAATTCAATTGTAATTCGGCTATGACTTACCCATACGTGAAGAAGTCCACTTCTTAGGTTTAGGTTGACTGCATGATCATAGATCCAGTCCTTGTGAAGAGAGATGGTGGATGCAATCCAAAGATGAGTAGGTGCCGCTACAACCAGCTTCACACCAGCCAACTGAGACTTCAGAGTTGATTAGTAGACCCTTTGAGCTTCCTAAATCCACCAAAATATCAGCCAAGTACTTTGGAACATGTATCCCAAAAGTTTAAGTCAAGACCGACAAGTTGCGAAATGACTAGCTCCCAAAACTTGCTATTTTTGGACATACACCTGCTGGAAAAAATGAACAGTGCTCTCAACCTGGAAGGAATTAGAAACATTCCTTTTGGGCATAGCAAATAGACTTAGCAAGCTTCCTATTCCAAGTTAAAACACTTCAAATGATGGACTGAGCACTGAGAACAAGTTTCATCAAGTTCTGGAACATTCCCACAATTCTCGGGGCTCTGCAGAGATAGACCAGTAAGCAGTAAAATGCAGATATCTCTAAAAGTATAAATCCAATGACCTTGAAAATTTATAGGTAGAAACTAGAAAGTGAGAGCTATCCAACGCACGTTAAAACACTGAAAAAGGTTCAGTAAAACTCGAGATATGACCTTCTGAAGTTACTGCTCTGAGTGAGTATAGCAGAGAACAAAACAGAGAGGTAGATGATAATAAATGTATAGATTCACATATGATTACAACCACATTGGCAATGAATCTTTGCACAATGGGAGTAGAATGATAGAGCTATGGAGTAAGCTCTTCAATCTCTACAAAATGACATGAAGTGGTCACGTACAAGGCTTGCTAATCGCCTCTTCCTTCTTGCTCCTTTTATAGCTATTCTTGGAGGGAGTTTTGAATTCGAATTCGAATGGCTCCACCTAAAAGTGATCCCCAAAGTTAGGAGAGATTTCCTCAGCTCAAAAATTCGTGATTTTGGTAGTTGGAGCCACGAATTTGCTTTTACATCATGGATGAGGTAAGCCATCCTTTTACTTTTTTCTTTTTCCATTTACAAGAGATAAAATGTACTCTTTTACAAGAGGTGTTCACATGACTACTCATGTGACTTACAAATGAGGATAATATCAAGCATATCAAGCATGTAGGCTTGGGCAAAATGCACCAACAGCTCCCCCTCAAGCCTAACATGCTTGGCCTCCAAATAAGTCTTCAATTGTCCTTGATTTCCTGCAAGCCAATCATCAACTTGAATCTACTTAATTTCGTACCATCAAGAGCTTTCGTCAACATGTCTGCACATTGCATATCTGTAGAGACGTAGGATAGTTGAATATCCTTGCTCATTAGCTTCTCCCTTACATAATGGTAGTGGACTTCAATATGCTTGGTTCTAGCATGGTATACCGGATTAGCTGCTAGATGTAGTGAGCTTGTGTTGTCACCAAAAATGTGAGGTGTTGAAGAATGAAGTCCAAGATCTGTGTACAAAGATTTTAACCACATGATTTCTTGAGTTGCATTAGCCAAACCTCTATATTCAGCTTCAGTAGAAGATAATGCCACGGTTGGTTGCTTCTTCGATGACCAAGAAATGATTTTTGAACCTGCAAATGATATATACCCTGATGTGCTTCTTCTATCATCTTTAGATCCGGCCCAATCTGCATCTGAGTAGACCTTTAGCTCAATATCTGAAGTATATGAATAGAACAAACCTTCATTCATGGTCCCCTTTAGGTACTTGAGGACTCGCTTGGCCGCTTCCATATGTGGTCTTCTCGGCTTATGCATAAACTCACTCAATATGCTAACACTATAGCATATATCCACCCTTGTGAGTGTTGCATAGTTCAAACTTCCAACCAAGCTTTGATAGCTTGTGATGTCTTCAATTGGCTCTCCTTCATAAGCACTAAGCTTATGATTTTGCTCCATAGGTGTACCTGCACACTTGGTATTTTCCATCTTGAACTTGACGAGCATGTCATGGACATACTTCCTTTGTGTGATGTATATACCTGAATCTGTGTAGATCAACTCCAATCCAAGAAAATAAGTGAGTGGTCCGAGGTCACTTATTTTGAACTCCTCCTTCATTTGACTCTTTACCTGTTTGATTCCTTCAAGATCATTGCCTGTGATAATAATATCATCAACATACACACATAAATAGATCACTTCAGATCCATTCCTCTTTATGAACAAAGAGGTATCCGCCTTGCTAGCTTTGAATCCTTGGTCCTGCAAATAAGTAACCAATCTGAAATTCCAAGCTCTTGGAGCTTGCTTCAATCCATACAAAGCTTTCTTTAGTTTGCATACATAGTTAGGATGATGTGCATCCTCATATCCAGGAGGTTGTGCCATATACACTTCCTCAGAAATCCATCCATTCAAGAAAGCATTCTTTACATCAAGTTGATAAAGATTCCAATTTCTAGATGCAGCAAGACTAATGAGAACCCTAATTGTAGGCATTTTTGCAACAGGAGAGAAAGTCTCCTCATAATCAATACCATGGGTTTGAGCAAACCCTTTAGCAACTAACCTTGCTTTGTGTCTATTTATACTTCCATCTGGATTCCTCTTGATTTTGTATATCCATCGAGATCCGATTATCTTCATAGATGGCTTGTTAGGTACAAGCTCCCAAGTGTCATTCTCCTTCAAGGCTTCCATTTCTTCATCCATTGCATCTCTCCAAGCTTTCTTGCTTTGTGCTTCTTCAAATGTGGTAGGTTCTTCATTGGTTGAATCCTTTGCAATGTAGATTGAGTGCTTGGTGACCAAAGAAGTATCATAACCAAACCTCTCTGGTTTCTTCTTCTCCCTCGAAGACCTTCTAAGTGGTTGATGTGAGCTCTCGGGTCCATATGTAGCATCCTGCATCTTTGCTTTACCTTTGTTCTTCCATAGCTTTAGTCTTTCCAAGTCTTCTAGGTCAATCTCCGAATCACTTTCTTCAATCTGCTTTGGCTCCTTTGGTTGAAGTGATGGAAAATCTTCATCCAAGTCATATGGCAGCTTCACTTTCCTGTCATCATCAAACCATGATTTGTTTTCATCAAAAATTACATCTCTACTCACAGAAAATCCTTTATTGGTTGGATTGTACAATCTATATCCTTTTTGGTTTTGATCATAACCAATGAATACACACTTCTCTGCCTTGGGATCCAATTTCCCTCTTACTTGAGAAGGAATGTGAGCATAGGCTAAGCATCCAAAGATTTTACAATGCTCTAGACTAGGTCTTCTTCCATTCCACACTTCATATGGAGTGGTTCCATCTAGTGACTTAGATGGAAGTCTATTTATGAGATATGTGGCTGTAGACACAGCCTCTGCCCATAGGTAGTTCGGCAATCCCTTTTCGTTGAGCATGGACCTTGCAGCTTCGACAATAGCTCTGTTCCTCCTCTCTGCTACACCATTGAGTTCGGGTGTATACCTTGTAGTGACTTCCCTTTTAATGCCTCTTTCATGCAAGAAGGCATCAAATTCAGAAGAGAAGTATTCTCCTCCACCATCTGATCTGAGTCTTTTCAAAGTCCTACCTGTTTGATTTTCAACAAGAGCAATATACTTCTTAAAGCAATTAAACACTTCATCCTTGTGCTTCATGAAAAACAGAATGGTCCACCTGCTACAATCATCTATGAAAGACACATAATATCTTGAGCCTGATATAGATGGCTCCTTACTTGGACCCCACACATCCGTGTGCACTAGATCCAAAGGATTTTGATACATATATCCTTTCTTATTGAAAGGTTGTCTATGAGCCTTGCCGAGTTGACAAGCTTCACACTTATAAATCATGTGTTGCCTTGTGATATTAGGCAAACCAAGTACACTTTGGTCCCTGCAAATCTGTTTGAGTGTCCTCTCACCAATGTGAGCAAGCCTTTTGTGCCATATCTCCAACTCTGTTAGAGTTTGAGATCCATAGCTAAACAAAGCTATGTTCTTTGTATCTTCCACTTCAAAAGTGAAAAGCCTTCCTGTCTTTTCTCCTTTGGCAATCCTTCGAAAGCCTTGCCTTGGGTCTTCAACATATGCTCCAAATCGATTGAATCTAACCTGCAATCCTTTTTCAACAATCTGTCCAACACTTATTAAATTTTTGGTAATTGTAGGGACATACAAGACTTTGCTTAAGAGGTTCATATTCCCATCTGATGTCTTCACATTACCTATCTTCTCCACTGAGTGCTTTGTGTCATCTCCTGTCTGCACTTCATGCTTGTTATGAGGATCTTCCAAATCAGAAAGTAAAGCCACATTTCCTGCTACATGGTTCGAGCATCCCGAATCAATGTAAAATATGTGATCATCATCCTTACCCTTCTTCGTTGATAGATTCATAATCAATAATGAATCTTCTTGACTTTGGTCCTCTGCATAGTTATTGTAATCTCTTCTTCCTCTATGGCCACTTTGATAGTTGTTGTTGTTGTTGTAATTGTTGTTGTAGTAGTTGTTGTTGTAGCCTCCATTGTACCTGCCTCTATTTGATCCATAGCCACCTCTATTGAATCCTCTTCCTCTTGAGTTCCTCGGGTTCCTGAAACATTCTTCAGTAGTATGGTTAGATAAGCCACATATGTTGCAAGGTTGAGATGATTGGAATCTCCCCCTGCCTTGCTTTCCACTTCTGCCTCTTCCTCTAGCTCGT
Organism: Ceratopteris richardii; assembly: GCA_020310875.1. Lineage (NCBI taxonomy): Eukaryota > Viridiplantae > Streptophyta > Polypodiopsida > Polypodiales > Pteridaceae > Ceratopteris > Ceratopteris richardii. The sequence goes on along the minus strand of CM035407.1, from coordinate 94,578,396 downwards.
CCTCTACCTGCAAAGTTTGCTTGGAAAGAGCTTCCTTCATCTTCATTCTTTCTATTCTTTGACTTGTCCTTGACCTTAGCTTTATCAGAATATAAGGCAGAAGTTTGATTACCTCTTGAGGACTCACCACCTTTGCTAATCTTTGCTTCATGAGTGAAGAGTTGGCCCATGAGTGTGTTGAGGTCGGGTACATGCATATCCATGTATAAATCCATGGCTGTTGTGAATGACTCCCACTTGTCGTCTGCTTTGATTCCATTCATGATTTGTCTTATGATTTGCTCCTCTTCAATTACCTCTCCAATGCTTCCAAGTTGGTCGGAAATCTCCTTCATCTTTGTGACATAATCAGTCACATTTTGCTTCGGGCTTTTCTTCATTGTTGTGAACTCCATCCACAATTGGTTCTTCCTTGCTCGAGTGTTGGAAGAGAAGAAAGAAGCAAGTGCATTCCAGGTTTCTCTTGATGTCTTGCATCCCTTGACATGAGGTAAAAGAAAATCAGAGATTGAGTTTAGAATATAGGACCTTGCAAGTGCATCCTTCGAACACCAATTCGAAAGTCCTTCCACTTCTTCATGTGATGGTTGCCCTTTGTTCCTCATGGTTGGCATTGCTTCATCTCCGGATATGAATCCATATAGATTCCTTCCTTGAAGGTAAGCCTCCATCCTTAGAGACCATGCCGGGTAGTTGTTTCGATCCAATTTGTCAATTGTTGATGGAAATCCATCTCCCATGTTGCTTGACTATGCTCTGATACCACTGTGAAGAGAGATGGTGGATGCAATCCAAAGATGAGTAGGTGCCGCTACAACCAGCTTCACACCAGCCAACTGAGACTTCAGAGTTGATTAGTAGACCCTTTGAGCTTCCTAAATCCACCAAAATATCAGCCAAGTACTTTGGAACATGTATCCCAAAAGTTTAAGTCAAGACCGACAAGTTGCGAAATGACTAGCTCCCAAAACTTGCTATTTTTGGACATACACCTGCTGGAAAAAATGAACAGTGCTCTCAACCTGGAAGGAATTAGAAAAATTCCTTTCGGGCATAGCAAATAGACTTAGCAAGCTTCCTATTCCAAGTTAAAACACTTCAAATGATGGACTGAGCACTGAGAACAAGTTTCATCAAGTTCTGGAACATTCCCACAATTCTCGGGGCTCTGCAGAGATAGACCAGTAAGCAGTAAAATGCAGATATCTCCAAAAGTATAAATCCAATGACCTTGAAAATTTATAGGTAGAAACTAGAAAGTGAGAGCTATCCAACGCACATTAAAACACTGAAAAAGGTTCAGTAAAACTCGAGATATGACCTTCTGAAGTTACTGCTCTGAGTGAGTATAGCAGAGAACAAAACAGAGAGGTAGATGATAATAAATGTATAGATTCACATATGATTACAACCACATTGGCAATGAATCTTTGCACAATGGGAGTAGAATGATAGAGCTATGGAGTAAGCTCTTCAATCTCTACAAAATGACATGAAGTGGTCACGTACAAGGCTTGCTAATCGCCTCTTCCTTCTTGCTCCTTTTATAGCTATTCTTGGAGGGAGTTTTGAATTCGAATTCGAATGGCTCCACCTAAAAGTGATCCCCAAAGTTAGGAGAGATTCCCTCAGCTCAAAAATTCGTGATTTTGGTAGTTGGAGCCACGAATTTGCTTTTACATCATGGATGAGGTAAGCCATCCTTTTACTTTTTTCTTTTTCCATTTACAAGAGATAAAATGTACTCTTTTACAAGAGGTGTTCACATGACTACTCATGTGACTTACAAATGAGGATAATATCAAGCATATCAAGCATGTAGGCTTGGGCAAAATGCACCAACAGTCCTGGCCTAAGACAAGAGGCTCAGTGAGGTCCTCATCTTGACACACTAGTACCTTGACTGTCATTACTTCATCTTGAATATAGAGGGGAAGTTCCACCTCGCCCATGCAAGGGGTTTCCACACCTCCCAATCCTATGAGATATGCTTCTATAGGATTGATGGTTAATTTCAACTTTTGACAGTATGAAAATTTAACCGCACTAGTGGCTGCACCTGAGTCAATCAAGGATCTTACAGTCCTTGCACCCTTTCCTTGTCCTATCTCTAAGGTTATAAAAGGATGTCGATCAATTATCCTATGAGAGCTGATACCTGAAACTTCACACATAGCCACGTGATATCCTTGATCTGCATATGCATCTGTTCTAGGTTGCTCTCTACCCTGTCTTCTCAGCTTCATTCTCCGGATGCGTTTCGATGCTTCTGCTTGAGCTTCCTCACGAATTCATTTTTCTTCTTCTTTGCGTTTCTTAGCAGTGTTGAGTCGACTTAGCATTTCCTCTGTGAGAGGTTCCTGATATAACTTGACCCTGCATCCGCTTATGTAGCTTGGGAGAACATCGCCTTCTAATGTGGCTAGTTGCACTGCTCCACTTGTTGAGATTCTATTAATGATCATGGGTCCGTAGCCTCTCTTTTCTAGCTTCCTTGCGTGTTGTTTCAATGTGTAGACTAGTACTAGGTCACCTGCCTTCAAACCTTTATCCTTAACGTGGGCATCAAAGTATGCCTTCTATCGTTTCTTAGCATCATATATCCCTGCAGCTGCCCTCAGTCTTGTTTCTCCTAATCGTTCAAGGTCAAAAAGTCTAGAGGAGAGTTCATGATCCGTACATTCATGCTCTTGTGCTACTTTCAATGTAGGTATTAAGAAGTCCAACGGTAGCACTGCGTTTTGGCCAAATACCATCTGAAAGGGGGTGGCTTGGAGTACCGTTTTGTAGGCAACTCGATATGCCCAAACAGCATGGTGTAGCTATTTGTCCCAATCAGAGCGTTTATTATTCACTAATTTGGTCAACACATTGCACATAATCTTGTTTGTGCTTTCGGCTTGCCCATTAGCTTGTGGGTGGTAGGGGGCAGACTTCTTATGAACTACCAAGAATTCTTGGAGTAGATTTTCAATCACTTCATTCAAGACGTGAGTGCCTCTATCACTTACTAGCTCTATAGGTAGCCCGTATCTTGTGAATACATTCTCAAACAAAAATTTAGCAGTTGTCTGAGCATCGTTCTTTGTCGTAGCTTTTACCCATTTTGTTAGATAGTCTGTGGCAACAATGATGTACTCAGCATGTGAACCCTTGGCTGGGGGATTAATAAGACCTACAAAGTCTATTCCCCACTTAGAGAATGCACGTCCACCCATCATAGGTTTTAGTGGCATCTCATCTTTGCGTATAGGATACTGAGTTCTCTGACAAACATCACACCGTTTCACATAGGTATGTGCATCCATGTGAAGGGTCGGCCACCAGAAGCCTGCAAATAGTATTTCCTTGATCACCCGATCTGGTCCAAAGTGTCCTCCTGCTACACCTTGGTGAGCAGTTTCCAAGATCTTGAGATATTCACTTTCATAGACACATAGTCTTAGGTAACCATCCTTACCACGCTTGTATAGATTATCACCAATGAGTGAGTAATCCTGGGCTTCTTGTTCTAAACTCCTTTTCCTAGCTAGAGTCATGTCTGGAGGGAAGGGAATGTTTTCGTCCTCAGGAAGGATACTAGGGGTTCACTCCAATCCGGCACTATGGACACTTGATAAAGAGTGGCATGTTCCACAGGTGGTTTAGTGCAGCAGATTGGGCATTCCTTGCACAACTTCTGGACATCAGCTTCCATAGTCGGCCAATGCACTCCTAGTCTCCTGAGGGTCTGTAGGGTTCGTTGTTTTGAGTAGTGTTGCTCTAATGCACCTACATGTGCTAATTGCAACCACTTAGCGTACTCGTCCTCTTCTACACAACAAGCCAAGATCCCTTGATCTGTGTGCTTGTACATACTTCCAGCCATGATGTGGTACTTTTGGGCTTTTACTACCTCTCTATCCTGTGTGGCTATTACTGGGTGGTTAGGCCCGTATGTCAATACTGGCACTAGTGGCTTAGCCCACTGCGGCACCACTTCCAAATTAAACAAGTAAGCATCAGGTAAGTCATCTGATACTCCTTGTGGGGCCTCTCCAGATGTGAGCCTAGAGAGATGGTCTGCTCTCAAATGAGTCCTGCCTTTCCTCACTACTACCTCAAAGTCATATTCCATTAGTAAGAGAAACCATCTTACTAATCTACCTGTGTTGCAAGGTTTGTTTACCAAGTAAAACAATGCCTGATGATCAGTAAAAAATTTAAACTTATTTGCAAGCAAGTAATGTCTAAACTTTTTAACCGCATATACCATGCCTAGTCCTTCTCTCTCAGTAGTGGTATAATTTTGTTCAACTGCATTCAATTGTCTACTAGCATAGGCAATTGGAAGATCCATATTACCTTCACCAGTAGGTTGCACGAGTACACACCCAATAGCATAATTGGATGCATCCACATGAACATGGAAAGGCTTGTTCCAATCTGGTGTGGTCAAGATTGGTGCTGAACATAATCTACGTTTAAGCTCCTGGAAGGAATTCTCACATTCATCAGTCCACTCAAAGTTAGTTAAAAGTTCGTACATGGGCTTTGCAATGACAGCATACATGTGTATAAACTGTCGGTAATAACCACAATGCCCCATGAAAGCTTGTACTTCCTTGGCATTCTTTGGCCTAGGTAGCTCCGCTATGGCTCTCACTTTCTCTTCATCAGTGGATATGCCATTCTTTGATACTATGTGTCCTAGAATCTTGCCTTGCCTGACCATAAAAACGCACTTTTCTAGGTTCAAGGAGACTTGATACTCCCTACATTTATCAAAGATTTGCTTGAGTTCAGGAATATGGGTTTGTCTAATGTTGGAATGAGCACAAAGATCATCAACATAGACTTCTAAGTTCTTCCTCAGGAACTCTTTAAATACATGGCACATCATCCTCTGGAAGGTAGCGGGTGCATTGGTAAGCCCAAATGGCATTACTCTAAAGGCAAAAATGCCCCATTCAATGGCAAAAGCCGTCTTGTGCTGATCTTCTGGAGCTATGGCTACTTGATTGTAGCCCAAAAATCCATCAAGGAAGTTGTACACTTCCTTGCCTGCTACTCTTTCTAAGAGATGTTTTGTGATAGGAAGCAGATAGTTATCTCGAATTGTGGCTGCATTGACCTTCTTCAAGTTAATGCATACACGCAGCTTTCCATTTTTCTTGGGCACCACTATGATGGGGGATACCCACTCAGTGTGCTCAATTTCATAGATGAATTGAGCTTCAACCAGTCTATCTATCTCTTCTTTGATCTTAGCAGCATAATTATCATTATATGTGTATGGCTTTTGCTTAGAAAGCCATCTTCATCACAGTGAGGTGTCCATTGTTCTTCATTGATGGCTACATCCATTGTTGCTAGGATTTCTGCCCAGCCATGGGGTTCAAATTCTTCGTCAGGAAAGACTACAGGTGCATAGGCTGGTTCTTGAATTGATCTATGTGTTTCTTTTGCACCTATCTCTCTGGCTTTTTCTCTCTTTTCTTCTTGTACTGCTACTTTGCACATCCATAAGTGGGTGTCTTCATGCATCCATGAGGATCCTGATCCTATGGAATGCACCGATTCCGTATTATCTTTAGCTCTATGGATGGGATTCCATTGGATAGGAGGGACATCTCTATGAGAGTAATCTTTGAGATTCACTTTGGTCGTAACACCTAAGTGTTGCAAGTACAAGGAATTGGTTCCCCAGTCCTGTACCACTTACAACTGTCGCATAAATGGTCTTCCCAAGATCATTTCATAGGCATGATTTTTGCTAAAATCACATATAGCAAATGTATGCTCGAACTCAACACCACATGTAGTGAGAGTTATTCCTTCCAGCAAGCCTAAGGGTCTCTCTATGTGGCCATCAGCCATCTGCAATTTCATCCTAGTGGGCCTGAGTGCTGGCTTGCCCCAACGCTTCCATAGGGAAGTGGTAGCAATTGCAACTCCTGCACCTGAGTCTAGAATGGCCTTGGTGGTGTATCCTTGATGGGTGATAGGAAGATATGTGTTTCCCTCTTCGCCCTCACTCATGTCTCCTATCTTGTCCAAGGGTATTTCTGGCACTGTTCTCTGGGATCCTACCTAGGAACGAGGTTTTGCTATCTCTGGTACTTGTTTGGCTACATGTTTCCATAGCTCTGGCCTAACTTTGAGTAGCTCTTCTAAGGTGAGGTTGCACTGCACTTTTGTATTCTTTACTACCTCCGTGTTCCTAGGTATGACTGAGTCCTCATTTCTTACCATGACCGTGGGTGCTCTCATACAAGTGGACTTAGCTTCCCATGGGCCTGTGAAGTGGGGTAGTTCTTGTAGAGAGTTAGACTCAAAGTCTAATCTTTCCTGAGATTGGGTGCTCTCCTGCTCCTCATAAATGGATGGGATGTCTTGTGGGAATTGGTCATGTGCATCATCCACAAGTTCAATGGGAGGAGGGACTTCACTTTCTTTAGCCCATTTGTCTTCTTGAATCTCTCGTAGGAATTCTGGTGTGAACCGATTCATAGAAGATGATGTGTCTGGCTCCGTAGAGTTAGGCACATAGGCTTCCTGGGCAAGAAGACCTACCCTTTCACTTGCCTCGGGTTCCTTTTCTGATTGTGCGATTAGCTTCTCTATCCTTTCTAACAGTCCATCAAAGTGCAACTATGTCTTCGCTGAACTAGAGATGTTAAATAGGCGACTGGCTTCAAACATGGTCTGAGCCAACTCCACCATTTTGGCACAGATTTTGGTTCGTTCAAGCTCTAATTCTGCTCTAGGGTAGCACTTTTCATGATCAGTTACGTTTGGCCCTTCTTGGATTCTAGCCTAATATGCTTTAAGCATCATGTTTAAGTCCTCGGGAGTGGGATCTGCTAGGACTGATCCTACTCTAGGGGGTGGTGGGATTACGTGAGGTGGGTTGGAAGGTGGCGGGTCGGATGGAGATGGGAATGGTGGTGGTGGGATAGTGTGAGAGGGAGTTTGAGATGTGAGTTCAGTTATCCTGGCCTTTGTTTCTCTGAGGCTTTCCTCGAGTTCACTCATTTTCTTTGCCCATTGCCTTTTCATTCTTTCACAACTATCTCTCCAAGCTCTAGTCCTCTTCTTTGTCATGCTCTCCGTTTCACTAACATCTGGGCTCTTTTCCTGGCCTACACTTTGGTTCTGCTGCAAAGCTTGGGCTCTAGTGATCACTTGCACTGGTGTAGTGGACATCACACTTCGTGTGGAGTCTACAACTAGCCCAATAACGTTAATGGGAGTGATTTTTGGCATATTATTAGGATTATTTGGGCAGTCTCGTAAGAGATGCTCCTTTCCACATTCTTGACAAAAGCCTTGTATTGTTACTGACTGGGGTTGTGTAGGTGGAGGTAAGGGGCAATCACGAATGAGGTGATCTCCCTGACATCTGTAGCATGGTCCTCTAGGGAATGGAGGTCTTACCTGCCTAGGTTGGGGTCTTGAGTTACAGTTTGTGTACATTACGTTTGTGTACTCTGGTTCCCAACTAGGTTCACTTGGTTCTTCACTATAGTAGGACTCACCAAGTTCAGGAGATTGCATGTAGTAAGCCTGGGGGCTATCAATGTGCGTCGAATCAAAGCTATGGTCACTGGGATCACTTTCTGAAATTAATGGTGTTACTCAGACTATGGCTCTATTCAGGTTCTCTTCTACAGCCGCATACTTTACCGGAATTACATTAGCTGGAGCAAGGGGCTATTGAGCTAACACAGGCTAAGGCCTTTGTTGGTTTTGGTAGGGTTGCTGATAAGGTTGTTGTGGCGTGCCATATGGCTGTGGAGGGTACTGGTTCTGGTATCTTCCCTGCGGTGGATAGGATTGAGGGTAAGTTTGCCTAACCGCTTGCTTATTCTATGGGCAGTCTTATGCTGTATGATTTGTGTATCTTTGCTCTATGGTGCAGTATTGGCTACTAGGATTTACTTGGGGTTGAGCCATAATGGGACATACATTCGCCATATGGTCGCCTCCACAAGTATAGCATCTTTTCACAGGGGCAAATCGTGGGAGTTGTTTGCCAGTGACACCTAATTTCTGAGCTACTTTCTCTGCTAATTCCTCAATAGATGTGGATTGCGTGGAAGAGAGGCTAGGAGAACTATCAGTATCTTTGTAGATTTTTGAAAGCTCTAATTCCTCCCCTAGGTTATCCTCGATGTCAATGCACATGCGTACACACTCTTCTATGGTCCTAGGGTCCTTCAAGTACACATAAGATCTCAATTTGGTACTTAGCAATCCATCAAGGAATAAAGCCACTTGCTTAGCTGGCGTGGGTAACTCAGGGATAGGGCATCTCTCTAAGTATTGCCTGAATCTTCTTCCTGCAAGTCTCACGGTCTCTTGAGGGGTTTGCTTGAAGCTGTGAATCAGCGAGGAAGTGTTATGTCTTATGCCACTTTTAGAGAATTCGATGATGAATGCCTCTAGAAGTTGGTCTATGCTCCTGAACTGCCTCTCGTTTAGTGGCTGAAACCATGTCAGGGTAGTGTTCCTAAGGGTTAGAACAAAGGCATTGTGCTACGTGAACAGATCTTCCACTTGTTCAGCTCTCAAGACTTGCCTAAACTCAGCCACATGATCGTATGGATCTCCAGTGCCATCGAAGTAGCTCTTCATGGACTTAACTAGCTGAGTTGGTCTCAAAGTCCTTGTGTGCTCTCTAGGTCTTGGTAGAGGGAACTCATCCACATTTCTTTGATTCCTGGGAGCTCTAAGTACCTCAAGTTCTACTCTATTTGTTTCCGTCCTCGTTCTTTCTCTACCCCCTAGGTTGGCAAAGCTTACTTCTCGCCTATCTCTACTTCTGTCTCTTTGAGTTCCATGAGCTTGGGATGTTCTAGCTCCAGGGTGACCATAGGACACGTTCGATCTTGGTTGGGGGAAGAAAAATTCACCCTTCCAAGTGTAAGCATGTCTATCGTGTTCTGTAACCACAAAGATCCTCTCTGAAGCGTGATCTAGGTAGGTCACTCTGCCTGGGCTATCTGGATCTTTAAACTCATAGATCATGATTGTTCCTTTATCATTTGGCCGATCAGATTTATACTTCCAAAAGGCTTCGTCAGTCTCTCGGTTCAGAAGCAGATCTATACTCTTGTTGTCCTGGGGGACCCACTCGGGATTGAGGATTCTAGTAAGAACAGATTTGCCTCGAGGGGTTCTAGGTTCTACACCCAAGTTTCCTTGCTCTAGGTCACCTAAATCCGCTTCTGAGATCACATTTCCAAATTTGTCTGTCCTATCTGGGTGACTGGTGAGTACGTATATGGTTCCTTCTTTGTCCAAGTATGCTCCATTTTCAAACTTGACAGCTGGGTGCTCTAGTCCTATGGATTGGTCAGGGTTTTTAATCTGGACCACTGATCTTCCTAGGCCATCCTCAGAGATGCTAGCACCTAATCGGTTGGTCCTAAGGTATTCCAGCTGTGTCTTGTACGGGCCTTCCACCCTATACAAATATGGCACACCTGAACTTCCTGTGGGTCTGTCCATGCCCTGAGACATCTCTGATTCACTAGTCTCCGAGCTAGGGTAGTATGAGTGGTGGCTCAACTGTTGGGCCCAAGACCTAGCAGTGTGGTTGACACTAGCCTCTGAACACCTAAGACTTTGTCTAAGGTTCATAAGCCTAATTGAATAGACCACATTTGCCCAAGTACAACCTCGTTGCCGAGTTCTTTTGTATCAGTTACTTGATTCTTTTTTAGTTGATTACCGTGTTTATGCTCTTGTCAGAAATTACGTCGTCAAGAATATTTGAGTTAACTTTCGCACTGTAAGTTGATCGTTTTCCACGTTAGATTCTTTCCTTTAAGGTTATCGCATCATGAAGAGATTATGTTTAATCTTGAACTTGAGTGCATAGGTAGTCTTCAACTTGATAAATGCCTATCGCCGCCCTGGCCTACTCCTGTCACTAGTCGTTCTTAGCCTAAGCTAGGAATTGACATAGGGAGTTGAGAGTTTCCAACCTTTTGTTTCCTTCTTGGTTGCCCTTGAGTGCCTAGGAAGCGCGTTCCCAAGCTTGCACTTACTCTTGCTTAGAATGCCCTTCGATGCTCTCAATAGATCTGTAAGAATTCCAAAGTTAGCTCAAGACTTAAATCCCAAAGACATAACCAATCACTTTCATTCATGTAACACAAACACCAATTTGCTTTGTGATTTTTTTGGAAAACAATTCTAGAGATCCCTGAATTTTTGTTCCCCCTAGGTATGGCCAACTTCAAAATATCCTATCGAATAATCCTGATCTTAATTTAACCGTAACCAGTGGAAGTTTTGGTTGTACTCCCCATGAGCTTTCCAACAAGACAAGAATCACAACAATTAGATTTCGTATGAGAAAGTTATGCCAGTTCAGGGTTCTAGGGTTAAAACAGGGTTCAAACAGGCTACAAGGCAAATGATTTACTTATAGCCTCCTTATATGCCCTACAGCCCAATATTTATGCCCAAAATTGGCCAAAATCATCAAATTAAAAAACCCTAAAAAATTGGCCGAAATGGGTTGTCAATCGCGATGGACTGGGCTGTCAATCGCGATGGACAAGGCTGTCCGTCGTGGCCTGTCAATCGCGATGGACTGGTGTCAATCGCAATGGACTGGTGTCAATCGCGATGGACAGGTATCAGTCGTGATGGACAGGTATCAATCGCGATGGACAGGTATCAGTCGTGATGGACAGGTATCAATCGCGATGGATACGTATCAATCGCGATGGACAGGTATCAATCGCGATGGACAGGTATCAGTCACGATTTTTCTGTTAGTCGCGATGGACAGGGGTGTCCTTCGTGATGGACACATGTCCGTCGGGGTCTGTCAGTCGCGATGGACTAGCTGTCCATCGCAATGGACAATGTCAATCGCGATTGATGCTATCAATCGCGATGGATAGAGAAAATGCAAATTTTTTTGAAATTTTTGTGGATTTGTGAAGTGCAAGGTCTCTAGTCTACTATGGTGCACTCAGTTTTACCAAATGATTAAGTTTTCTGTCAATCGCGATTGACAGAAACTTGCGACACAAATACAGTTCTACACATTTCCGTACCTGCGCAGCGTGCTGGACGGGATGATACTGTTGGATCCTGCAAGAAAACTCAACAAGCATGCAAAAACAAGACACACAATATTGCTCTCTCGCTCTCTCTCACA
>CM035407.1:94537232-94559732 GCA_020310875.1 Ceratopteris richardii | reverse complement strand
CTTCCTTGTCCTCGTCTTCCTTTGCCCCTTTGATTACCTGCATAGAAAACTTGTGCATCCTTGCTTTTAGTTGAACTTCCACCTATGTTCATTTCTTCGGTGACCATGAGAGCAACCAATTGCTCAAAATCGAGAAGATTATCCCTTACATAAACTAAAGTGGTAAAGGGTTTCCACTTCTCATCATCTCTCAAACCATTGAGAGTATAAGCCACAAGATCGTCATCATCTACGTGGCTTCCAATGGATCCCAATGCATCTGATAACTCCTTGACCTTAAGTATGTAGTCATTTACGCTACTCCTTAAGCTCTTCCTAAGCTTGTTGAGCTCATTCTTGAGCTGGATCTTCCTTGCTTTGGTGCTTGTTGAATAAAGCCTTTCAAGTGTCTCCCATACCTTCATGCTCGAATCCAAGTCTTGGATATGGCCGATCATGCTATTGCTAATGTGTTGGGAAAGGATAAAGATAACCCTCTTGTCTATTTCATTCCATTCCCTAAAGGCCCTTCCCTGGTCATTGGTTGGATTCTCATCCAACCTAGGTCTTGGTTCACTTCCACTAATCAACCCCCAAAGGCCCTTGCCCATAAGATAGTTGGAGACCATAAATCTCCATGGTTGATAGTTCCCTTTGTCTAGATTTTCAATTTGAGTGTTGAAGTCTCGCATATCTAGTCTTTGATACTTGACCTAGCCCTTGGCTAATGCTCCAATGTGTGTAAAATGAAAATGAGGCTCTGAGGTTACCTCTATCCAAAGCTTTCCTTAGATGGACACCTTGTGCTCTTGAAACTTTGAGTAGAATAGCTGCCCCTTGATGTGAGCTACCTCCAAGAAGCTTTTGTTGATGCAAATCTTCAACCACCAACTCCAAGAGGTCTTCTTGCTTGTAATTGATGCCTCCAAGATGCCCAAATGCTCTGATACCACTGATGGGGGAAGTATCTCAACCCCTAAGCAACGCCGAAGCGTGAATGACCTCCACAAGTATTCTTGAGCTTTCCAACAAAACAAATTTCACTTCAAATGGATGCTTACACAAGGAGAAACAATGTCTACAACATGAGCTAGTTGAATGCTCACAACTGCCAGTCAAGCAGATACCTCACTTCACTCCAGCAAGCTTTTCTCAAAGATTATACAGAGAATGAATCTCAAACTTGGGTCAACTTTAGAGGACGCTAATAGATACCCAATGACACCAAAATCAAAGCAAATGGATACATAGAGAAGGAGAACCATCCCTTACAACAGAGAGCAAAATATTTCCAACAAAGCCTACACACCAAGAGAGATATCAATCACACAACTTCACTAAAATGAATGTTGCTCCCAGATTACACAGAGAATGATCCAGAGACTTTGTGAGCATAAAATAGACTCTAATAGCTATCCAATGAGACAAGAATTACATCAAATGGATACAATATGACGGAGAACCAATGCTAACAAGTCAGGGGTAGAGAGTTGCAACACTGCCTGCGCACACACATAGATATGCCTACTAAAAGAAAACAAACAAGCAAGCAAGGGGCTTGCTTATCACAACTCCAGCACTTAGTGGTCACTCTACATGAGCTAAAACTCCAAGAAGATGGGCCAAAAGAAGTCGGGATACATGCTCCTTTTATAGTGAGAAGTGTGCCCCTAAAATCTAGGAACTACCTTTCCAAATCAGCCTCCTAACTTGGAGGATTTAGTTGAGATGAATTGGTGAGTGGTTGAGTGACTTCTCTTGATGGAATCTCGTGGCTTTTGGCTTCCTTTGATTGCTCCACATGTCCATAAAAGATTCCCCACGAATTTGTAGCTTGAAGCTTGACTTTTAACACTCCCCCTCAAGCTTCAATTCTTCGTCCTCATCCAATCTCCTTCATGTTGATGCATTGCTTGAATTTTTAAATCTTCATCCCATCCAAAGCCTTTGTAAACATGTCCGCAACTTGGTCCTTGGTACCAATATGATGTACTGAAACTTCCTTGGATATCACCTTTTCCCTTATGAAGTGATAGTGCACTTCAATATGCTTGGTTCTAGCATGATAGACATGATTCGATGCTAGATGAATGCTACTCATGTTGTCACAAAAAATTGAATATGTGTCAACCTACAAATTAAGCTCCATAAATAACTTCTTAATCCACATTAGCTCACATGTGACTTGATCCAAAGCTCTATACTCAGCCTCTGTGGAAGATAATGCCACCGTGGGTTGCTTCTTTGAAATCCATGAGATGATCTTGCTACCTAGCATGACTAGGTAACCACTTGTACTTCTTCTATCCTCCTTCGAACCGGCCCAATCGGCATCAGAATAAGCTTTGACCTGCATATCATCATCAAATGAATAGAACAATCCTTCATTTATAGTGGCCTTGAGATATCGTAACATTCTTCTTGCAGCTTGCAAGTGTGTAGTTCTTGGACTATGCATAAATTGTGATAACACTCCAACTCCATACGCTATGTCGGGCCTAGTTATTGTGGCATAATTGAAAGATCCTACAATAGATCGATACAAGGTTACATCCTCTAATGGCTCTCCATCAATGGAGCTTAGCTTTACATTAACTTCCATGGGATTTGAAATAGGCTTGCAATGTAGCATCCCAAACCTCTCAAGTAGGTCTAGAATATACTTCCTTTGTATGAGCATAATACCTTCTTCTTTGTATACAACTTCAATGCCAAGAAAATACCTAAGATCTCCAAGATCATAGATCCTAAACTCCTTTCCAAGCTTTGCCTTGATCTCCTCAATGCCCTTTGTATCATTACCTGTAAAGATAAGATCATCTACATACATGCACATGTAGACTATAAGTTCTCCTCTTTGTTTGATGAAGAGAGATGGATCCGCCTTGCATTGATTGTAACCACATTTGATCAAATAGTCCACCAATCTTTGGTTCCAAGCCCTTGGAGCTTGCTTTAGGCCATAAAGTGCCTTCTTCAACCTATAAACATGATGTGGAAACTCTTTCTGAACAAAACCTAGTGGTTGCTCCATGTATACCTCTTCTTCCAAGTCTCCATTGAGAAAGGCATTCTTGATATCCAATTGGAAAAGCTTCCATCCTTTGCTAGCAGCCATTGCAATGAGTGTCCTAATGGTGCTCATCTTTGCGACGGGGCTGAATGTCTCTTCAAAGTCCACTCCATAGGTTTGTGCAAAACCCTTGGCCACCAATCTTGCTTTGAACCTAGAGTCCATGTTTGATTCTCCTCAAGTGCGTCGATCTCTTCTTGCATTGCCTCTTTCCATTCGGTGTACCTGTTGCATCTTCATAGCAATCGGGCTCATGATCTTCTACTACTTTGTTCATATATGCATAATGAGTTGCCATGTATGAATCATAAGTAAACCTTTGAGTTGGATACTTAACTCTAGAAGACTTCCTTTCTTCACCTTTTGGAGGAATAAACCTCCTTTGCCTTGGGAACTTGATCTCTTTCTTTGACATGGCTTCTTTCTCCATCATGTGTCCTTCATCATCTTCAACTTCATTACCTTTTTCATCCAACTCCACCAATGTTGCTTTGCCTTTGTTGATTGATTGTGCTTCATAGCTTGATGAAGATCTCCCCCTCCATGGTGAGTTCATGCTTGAACTATCTTCATTGATGGAACACCTTGGGCCGCTTAGCTCTAGGTCGATTTGTTCTTCATCATGTCCACGCTTTTCTTCTTCATAGTCCTGCATACAATCATACTTCTTATACCAAGGGAGTAGCTCATCAAATGCTACATCCCTTGATATCCTCAAGTCCTTTGTGTTTGGGTTGAAGCACCTGTAACCTTTATGATCATTTGAATATCCTAGAAACACACACTTTTCTACCTTTGGTTGTAGCTTGTGCCTCAATTCACTTGGCACATGTACATAACAAGTACATCCAAATATCTTCAAGTGGGAAAGATCAAGTTTCTTACCATAATAGGCTTGATATGGTGTCAAGCCATGGATCCGTGAGGTAGGAGCCCTATTCATAAGATATACGGCGATATTTGCTGCATCACTCCAAAACATGTTAGGTACATTCATCTCATTAAGCATTGCTCTAGCGATATCGGCAATGTATCTATTCTTTCCCTCTGCTACTCCATTTTGTTGGGGTGTGTACCTGCATGTTACTTGCCTCTTGATGCCTTGATCCATTAAAAAATCAGAAAACTCATTTGAGAAATATTCCCCCCCTCCATCGGACCTTAGCTTCTTGATATATGTACCTGTTTCCTTCTCTACCATTGCCTTGAATGCTTTGAAACATGTAAACACATCTGATTTGTTTTTGATGAAATAAACCCAAACCATCCTTGTGCAATCATCTATAAAAGTGACAAAGTACTTGTTACCTCCAATGGATTGCTCTTTGGTTGGCCCCCACACATCTGTATGTATCAACTCCAATGGATGTTGGCTTATGTAGCCACTCTTCTTGAATGGAAGTCTCGCTTGCTTCCCTAGTTGACAAGCTTCACATAAATGCTTCATACCTTGTCCTTGGAAGTTGGGAAGACCTTCAACCAGCCTCTTGAATTGCATTTCCTTCATTCTTTGTATGTTGATGTGACCTATCCTCTTGTGCCACAAGTCCAACTCCGAAATCCTCTTGTTTCCATATGTGAAGTAGACATCTTGAGTGGAATGAGAATTTACCTCCAAAGTGAAGAGTCTCCCTTGCTTCTTTCCTCTTGCTATGACCTTGTAACCTTGCTTAAGGTTCTTCACAAAGCATCCACCTTTGTTGAACCTTACTTGATAGCCTCTTTCAACCATTTGCCCAACGGACACCAAGTTCTTTGTGATGGTAGGTACATGCAAGACATCCTTGAGACATCTTCCTTCCTCCTTGTCATCCAAAGCTACATCTCCAACATGGGAGATCTCATGGGCTGTATCATCACCTGTTTCTACATGTCCTTTACCTTTGGGAACATGTAGATTAGTAAACCAAGAAGCATTGCAACTCATATGGTTGCTACATCCACTATCAATATACCAAGTGTTATCTACTTTGCTTGAATTCCCATTCATGTGCATCATCAAGAGATTGTCATTTTCTGAACTTGTAGAAGCATAATTACCTTGGCCTCTGTATGAAGAACCTTGATTATAGCTCCTTTGGTTTCCTCCTTGGTAGCAATCTCTAGCATAGTGGCCAAACTTGCCACATATGTAACATCCTTCACCATCTTGATTCTTGTTTTGTTGATGTCATCCTCCTCTTCCTCTTGTTCTTCCTCTCCCTCTTTGTGATGAGGTGCCTTGGTCATGTCCTTGATTGCTTGAGTGGCCTTGCCTTCCTCCAAACCTTCCTTTGCCCCTTCCTTGTCCTCGTCTTCCTTTGCCCCTTTGATTACCTGCATAGAAAACTTGTGCATCCTTGCTTTTAGTTGAACTTCCACCTATGTTCATTTCTTCGGTAACCATGAGAGCAACCAATTGCTCAAAATCGGGAAGATTATCTCTTACATATACTGAAGTGGTAAAGGGTTTCCACTTCTCATCATCTCTCAAACCATTGAGAGTATAAGCCACAAGATCGTCATTGTCTACGTGGCTTCCAATGGATCCCAATGCATCTGATAACTCCTTGACCTTAAGTATGTAGTCATTTATGCTACTCCGTGAGCTCTTCCTAAGGTTGTTGAGCTCATTCTTGAGTTGGATCTTCCTTGCTTTGGTGCTTGTTGAATAAAGCCTTTCAAGTGTCTCCCATACCTTCATGCTCGAATCCAAGTCTTGGATATGGCCGATCATGCTATTGCTAATGTGTTGGGAAAGGATAAAGATAACCCTCTTGTCTCTTTCATTCCATTCCCTAAAGGCCCTTCTCTGGTCATTGGTTGGATTCTCATCCAACCTAGGTCTTGGTTCACTTCCACTAATCAACCCCCAAAGGCCCTTGCCCATAAGATAGTTGGAGACCCTAAATCTCCATGGTTGATAGTTCCCTTTGTCTAGCTTTTCAATTTGAGTGTTGAAGTCTCCCATATCTAGTCTTTGATACTTGACCTAGCCCTTGGCTAATGCTCCAATGTGTGTAAAATGAAAATGAGGCTCTAAGGTTACCTCAATCCAAAGCTTTCCTTAGATGGACACCTTGTGCTCTTGAAACTTTGAGTAGAATAGCTCCCCCTTGATGTGAGCTACCTCCAAGAAGCTTTTGTTGATGCAAATCTTCAACCACCAACTCCAAGAGGTCTTCTTGCTTGTATGTGATGCCTCCAAGATTCCCAAATGCTCTGATACCACTGATGGGGGAAGTATCTCAACCCCTAAGCAACGACGAAGCGCGAATGACCTCCACAGGTATCCTTCTTTGACCTCTACACACCAAAAGTTCTTACTCAGAGCTTATGCAAAGAACTCCAGTGAGCTTTTGTAGAGCTGTAGTAGACGCCAAGAGCTTTCCAACAAGACAGATTTTACTTCAAATGGATGCTTACACAAAGAGAAACAATGTCTACAACATGAGCTAGTTGAATGCTCACAACTGCTAGTCAAGTAGAGACCTCACTTCACTCCAGCAAGCTTTTCTCAGAGATTATACAGAGAATGAATCTCAAACTTGAGTCAACTTTAGAGCACTCTAATAGCTACCCAATGACACCAAAAGCATAGAAAATGGATAAATAGAGAAGGAGAACCAGCCCTTACAACAGAGAGCAAAATATTTCCAACAGAGCCTACACACAGAGAGAGATATCAATCACACAACTTCACTAAAATGAATGTTGCTTCCATATTACTCAGAGCATGCTCCTGAGAATTTGTGAGCGTAAAATAGACTCTAATAGCTATCCAATGAGACAAGAATTACATCAAATGGATACAATATGAGGGAGAACCAATGCTAACAACTCAGGGGTAGAGAGTTGCAAGACTGCCTGCGCACACACATAGATATGCCTACTAAAATAAAACAAACAAGCAAGCAAGGGGCTAGCTTAAGCAAGGGGCTAGCTTAAGCAAGGGGCTTGCTTATCACAACTCCAGCACTTAGTGCTCACTTTACATGAGCTAAAACTCCAAGAAGATTGGCCAAAAGAAGTCGGGATACATGCTCCTTTTATAGTGAGAAGTGTGCCCCTAAAATCTAGGAACTACCTTTCCAAATCAACCTCTTAACTTGGAGGACTTAGTTGAGATGACTTGAGGAGTGGTTGAGTGACTTTTCTTGATGGAATCTCGTGGCTTTTGGCTTCCTTTGATTGCTCCACATGTCCATAAAAGATTCCCCATGAATTTGTAGCTTGAAGCATGACTTTTAATAACATATACATATACATATACATATACATATACATATACATATACATATACATATACATATACATATACATATACATATACATATACATATACATATACATATACATATACATATACATATACATATACATATACATATACATATACATATACATATACATATACATATACATATACATATACATATACATATACATATACATATACATATACATATGCATATACATATGCACATCCATATATACATATACATATGTATATGTATATGTATATGCATATGCATATGTATATGTATATATATATGTATATGTATATGTATATGTATATGTATATGTATATGTATATGTATATGTATGTGTATATGTATGTGTATATGTATATGTATATGTATGTGTATATGTATATGTATATGTACATGTATATGTATATGTATATGTACATGTATACATGGATATGTATATGTATATGCATATGCATATGTATATGTATATGTATATGTATATGTATATGTATATGTATATGTATAAGTATATGAATATGTATATATATATATGTATATGTATAGGTATATGTATATGTATATGTATATGTATATGTATATGTATATGTATATGTATATGTATATGTATATGTATATGTATATGTATATGTATATGTATATGTATATGTATATGTATATGTATATGTATATGTATATGTATATGTATATGTATATGTATATGTATATGTATATGTATATGTATATGTATATGTATATGTATATGTATGTGTATATGTATATGTATGTGTATTATTGTGAGATATCAAGCTCAACATTGTGAAGAGAGATGGTGGATGCAATCCAAAGATGAGTAGGTGCCGCTACAACCAGCTTCACACCAGCCAACTGAGACTTCAGAGTTGATTAGTAGACCCTTTAAGCTTCCTAAATCCACCAAAATATCAGCCAAGTACTTTGGAACATGTATCCCAAAAGTTTAAGTCAAGACCGACAAGTTGCCAAATGACTAGCTCCCAAAACTTGCTATTTTTGGACATACACCTGCTGGAAAAAATGAACAGTGCTCTCAACCTGGAAGGAATTAGAAAAATTCCTTTTGGGCATAGCAAATAGACTTAGCAAGCTTCCTATTCCAAGTTAAAACACTTCAAATGATGGACTGAGCACTGAGAACAAGTTTCATCAAGTTCTGGAACATTCCCACAATTCTCGGGGCTCTGCAGAGATAGACCAGTAAGCAGTAAAATGCAGATATCTCCAAAAGTATAAATCCAATGACCTTGAAAATTTATAGGTAGAAACTAGACAGTGAGAGCTATCCAACGCATATTAAAAGACTGAAAAAGGTTCAGTAAAACTCGAGATATGACCTTCTGAAGTTACTGCTCTGAGTGAGTATAGCAGAGAACAAAACAGAGAGGTAGATGATAATAAATGTATAGATTCACATATGATTACAACCACATTGGCAATGAATCTTTGCACAATGGGAGTAGAATGATAGAGCTATGGAGTAAGCTCTTCAATCTCTACAAAATGACATGAAGTGGTCACGTACAAGGCTTGCTAATCGCCTCTTCCTTCTTGCTCCTTTTATAGCAATTCTTGGAGGGAGTTTTGAATTCGAATTCGAATGGCTCCACCTAAAAGTGATCCCCAAAGTTAGGAGAGATTCCCTCAGCTCAAAAATTCGTGATTTTGGTAGTTGGAGCCACGAATTTGCTTTTACATCATGGATGAGGTAAGCCATCCTTTTCCTTTTTTCTTTTTCCATTTACAAGAGATAAAATGTACTCTTTTACAAGAGGTGTTCACATGACTACTCATGTGACTTACAAATGAGGATAATATCAAGCATATCAAGCATGTAGGCTTGGGCAAAATGCACCAACAGCTCCCCCTCAAGCCTAACATGCTTGGCCTCCAAATAAGTCTTCAATTGTCCTTGATTTCCTGCAAGCCAATCATCAACTTGAATCTACTTAACTTCGTACCATCAAGAGCTTTCGTCAACATGTCTGCACATTGCATATCTGTAGAGACATAGGATAGTTGAATATCCTTGCTCAATAGCTTCTCCCTTACATAATGGTAGTGGACTTCAATATGCTTGGTTCTAGCATGGTATACCGGATTAGCTGCTAGATGTAGTGAGCTTGTGTTGTCACCAAAAATGTGAGGTGTTGAAGAATGAAGTCCAAGATCTGTGTACAAAGATTTTAACCACATGATTTCTTGAGTTGCATTAGCCAAACCTCTATATTCTGCTTCAGTAGAAGATAATGCCACGGTTGGTTGCTTCTTCGATGACCAAGAAATGATTTTTGAACCTGCAAATGATATATACCCTGATGTGCTTCTTCTATCATCTTTAGATCCGGCCCAATCTGCATCTGAGTAGACCTTTAGCTCAATATCTGAAGTATATGAATAAAACAAACCTTCATTCATGGTCCCCTTTAGGTACTTGAGGACTCGCTTGGCCGCTTCCATATGTGGTCTTCTCGGCTTATGCATAAACTGACTCAATATGCTAACACTATAGCATATATCCACCCTTGTGAGTGTTGCATAGTTCAAACTTCCAACCAAGCTTTGATAGCTTGTGATGTCTTCAATTGGCTCTCCTTCATAAGCACTAAGCTTATGATTTTGCTCCATAGGTGTACCTGCACACTTTGTATTTTCCATCTTGAACTTGACGAGCATGTCATGGACATACTTCCTTTGTGTGATGTATATACCTGAATCTGTGTAGATCAACTCCAATCCAAGAAAATAAGTGAGTGGTCCGAGGTCACTTATTTTGAACTCCTCCTTCATTTGACTCTTTACCTGTTTGATTCCTTCAAGATCATTGCCTATGATAATAATATCATCAACATACACACATAAATAGATCACTTCAGATCCATTCCTCTTTATGAACAAAGAGGTATCCGCCTTGCTAGCTTTGAATCCTTGGTCCATACATATATCCTTTCTTATTGAAAGGTTGTCTATGAGCCTTGCCGAGTTGACAAGCTTCACACTTATAAATCATGTGTTGCCTTGTGATATTAGGCAAACCAAGTACACTTTGGTCCCTGCAAATCTGTTTGAGTGTCCTCTCACCAATGTGAGCAAGCCTTTTGTGCCATATCTCCAACTCTGTTAGAGTTTGAGATCCATAGCTAAACAAAGCTATGTTCTTTGTATCTTCCACTTCAAAAGTGAAAAGCCTTCCTGTCTTTTCTCCTTTGGCAATCCTTCGAAAGCCTTGCCTTGGGTCTTCAACATATGCTCCAAATCGATTGAATCTAACCTGCAATCCTTTTTCAACAATCTGTCCAACACTTATTAAATTTTTGGTAATTGTAGGGACATACAAGACTTTGCTTAAGAGGTTCATATTCCCATCTGATGTCTTCACATTACCTATCTTCTCCACTGAGTGCTTTGTGTCATCTCCTGTCTGCACTTCATGCTTGTTATGAGGATCTTCCAAATCAGAAAGTAAAGCCACATTTCCTGCTACATGGTTCGAGCATCCCGAATCAATGTAAAATATGTGATCATCATCCTTACCCTTCTTCGTTGATAGATTCATAATCAATAATGAATCTTCTTGACTTTGGTCCTCTGCATAGTTATTGTAATCTCTTCTTCCTCTATGGCCACTTTGATAGTTGTTGTTGTTGTTGTAATTGTTGTTGTAGTAGTTGTTGTTGTAGCCTCCATTGTACCTACCTCTATTTGATCCATAGCCACCTCTATTGAATCCTCTTCCTCTTGAGTTCCTTGGATTCCTGAAACATTCTTCAGTAGTATGGTTAGATAAGCCACATATGTTGCAAGGTTGAGATGATTGGAATCTCCCCCTGCCTTGCTTTCCACCTCTGCCTCTTCCTCTAGCTCTTCCTCTACCTGCAAAGTTTGCTTGGAAAGAGCTTCCTTCATCTTCATTCTTCCTATTCTTTGACTTGTCCTTGACCTTAGCTTTATCAGAATATAAGGCAGAAGTTTGATTACCTCTTGAGGACTCACCACCTTTGTTAATCTTTGCTTCATGAGTGAAGAGTTGGCCCATGAGTGTGTTGAGGTCGGGTACATGCATATCCATGTATAAATCCATGGCTGTTGTGAATGACTCCCACTTGTCGTCTGCTTTGATTCCATTCATGATTTGTCTTATGATTTGCTCCTCTTCAATTACCTCTCCAATGCTTCCAAGTTGGTCGGAAATCTCCTTCATCTTTGTGACATAATCAGTCACATTTTGCTTCGGGCTTTTCTTCATTGTTGTGAACTCCATCCACAATTGGTTCTTCCTTGCTCGAGTGTTGGAAGAGAAGAAAGAAGCAAGTGCATTCCAGGTTTCTCTTGATGTCTTGCATCCCTTGACATGAGGTAAAAGAAAATCAGAGATTGACTTTAGAATATAGGACCTTGCAAGTGCATCCTTCGAACACCAATTCGAAAGTCCTTCCACTTCTTCATGTGATGGTTGCCCTTTGTTCCTCATGGTTGGCATTGCTTCATCTCCGGATATGAATCCATATAGATTCCTCCCTTGAAGGTAAGCCTCCATCCTTAGAGACCATGCCGGATAGTTGTTTCGATCCAATTTGTCAATTGTTGATGGAAATCCATCTCCCATGTTGCTTGACTATGCTCTGATACCACTGTGAAGAGAGATGGTGGATGCAATCCAAAGATGAGTAGGTGCCGCTACAACCAGCTTCACACCAGCCAACTGAGACTTCAGAGTTGATTAGTAGACCCTTTGAGCTTCCTAAATCCACCAAAATATCAGCCAAGTACTTTGGAACATGTATCCCAAAAGTTTAAGTCAAGACCGACAAGTTGCGAAATGACTAGCTCCCAAAACTTGCTATTTTTGGACATACACCTGCTGGAAAAAATGAACAGTGCTCTCAACCTGGAAGGAATTAGAAAAATTCCTTTTGGGCATAGCAAATAGACTTAGCAAGCTTCCTATTCCAAGTTAAAACACTTCAAATGATGGACTGAGCACTGAGAACAAGTTTCATCAAGTTCTGGAACATTCCCACAATTCTCGGGGCTCTGCAGAGATAGACCAGTAAGCAGTAAAATGCAGATATCCCCAAAAGTATAAATCCAATGACCTTGAAAATTTATAGGTAGAAACTAGACAGTGAGAGCTATCCAACGCACTTTAAAAGACTGAAAAAGGTTCAGTAAAACTTGAGATATGACCTTCTGAAGTTACTGCTCTGAGTGAGTATAGCAGAGAACAAAACAGAGAGGTAGATGATAATAAATGTATAGATTCACATATGATTACAACCACATTGGCAATGAATCTTTGCACAATGGGAGTAGAATGATAGAGCTATGGAGTAAGCTCTTCAATCTCTACAAAATGACATGAAGTGGTCACGTACAAGGCTTGCTAGTCGCCTCTTCCTTCTTGCTCCTTTTATAGCAATTCTTGGAGGGAGTTTTGAATTCGAATTCGAATGGCTCCACCTAAAAGTGATCCTCAAAGTTAGGAGAGATTCCCTCAGCTCAAAAATTCGTGATTTTGGTAGTTGGAGCCACGAATTTGCTTTTACATCATGGATGAGGTAAGCCATCCTTTTCCTTTTTTCTTTTTCCATTTACAAGAGATAAAATGTACTCTTTTACAAGAGGTGTTCACATGACTACTCATGTGACTTACAAATGAGGATAATATCAAGCATATCAAGCATGTAGGCTTGGGCAAAATGCACCAACAAACATGTGATGATCCAGGATGACACGTACCAGTTTTTTGTTTCTCTGACATGTATAGTGGTCACGCTGGTATATGTCAGGGATACTTCATTGAGCTTTATTAGATTTATCTACCGAGAGTGATGGCACATTTGTTTCTTGCCAGCTCACTCATTCGCGGACATTAGGTTTTTCCTTATGTACTGGTCTTTATATATTGCACTTGTTGTATTCTTGTTTTTAGGTCATTCTTATACATTCCTTTTATGTAAAAGAAGAAGAAGAAGAAGAAGATTATTCTTCCTTGCATCAATCTGTGTGTGTGCTTCTCCTTGAGAGTGAGAGTGTGTGTGTGCGCTCTCTTTCTTATCTCTTTCCTCGTGACATGGTATTAGAGCGAGCGTGGCTGTAGAAAGCTCGTGGAGAAGGTGACGGTGAAGACTAAGTGGCAAGGCGTGGAGAAAATGCGATTTCACAAACGGCCTCGGTTTGCTACGAAAAATTGTCGTTTTGAGCCCGCAAGGTGGGGCCCACATAAAAACTATGTGAGTTTCACAAACTGTAACTTGCGTTGTGTTCGGCGACACTCATATATTCCAGATTCAGAATTTCATTTCCGTGTACTGTTGATACACCGACTCAATTGTGTTTTTCTGAGATGGAATTGTCACGTCATAGTGCGACAGTGTTCAAGCAGCAGTGTTGCTTGTAGTGTGTTGCGGTGTTGTGAATTGTTGCAGAAATGGCAAACGCAGATGGAATGAGTCAGCTTATGAGCGATAAGCTGGACAAGAACAACTTCCATGCTTGGAGATTCAGAATGAGGAATTTCCTGATGGGAAAAGGCTACTGGAAGTACATCAAAGGAGAGAATGAAAATGCTCCGCAGTTACCAGAAAGGAATCAGACTGCAGAACAGTTAAGAGCATATGAGGAATGGAATCAAGGAGCACGAAAAGGTAATGTATTGGCTATCTGTTAGCATACAGGATAGCATGATTGGACACATACAGGATGCCAAGACTTTAAAAGAGGCTTGGAACAGTTTGGTCACTTTGTACGAGACCAATACAAAGGCACGGAAATTGCAACTCAAGAATGAGCTGCATACATTGGAGAAAAAGAGCATGTCGGTAAGTGACTACACTCTAAAAATCAAAAACATATGTGAGTCACTTGCATCTATTGGCATGAATGTAGATGATGATGATAAGGTGGAAGTGTGCCTTCGTGGTTTAGGAGCTGCATATAAGCAGTTCAGAACTTCTATACAGACTAGGGAAAATATTCCGAGTTTTGCTAATTTGGTATCTATGCTGATTATTGAAGAAAAGAATCTTGGTGAGGATTTAAACTCCCAAGGAAAGCCCAGTTCTGAGCAGGTATTCTACTCTGGCAGACGAAGAGGCAGAGGTAGAGTTTTTGGAAGTGGAAGAGGAAATAGTAACCAAGACCAAGGTCAACAACAGAATCATGCAGGAGGAAGAGGACAGTTTCGAGGCAGGGGGAGCCAAAGAGGTCGCAGAAATTTCCAAAGAAATGATTTAGGTAATGATAGTAAAGGATGCTAGAATTGTGGTAAACCTAGACACTTTGAACGTGATTGCAGGTTAAAGAATCAAAATAACAGAAGGCAGCAAGACAACTATGCATCCACAAGTGCAGATGATTCTGAGAAGCTGTTTATGGTTCAACATCACATGATGAATACGATGTCTGCTGGTGTTTCAAAATCAAATGATAATGTCTGGTATGTTGATTCAGGTGCTTCAAATCACATGACCAGTCATGCAGAATGGTTTAGTAGTTTGCAAAAAATGCCAGTTCCTGGATATGTTAAAACAAGTGATGATACATCCCATCCTATTGAGCATACAGGAAACATAGCATTATCTATGGAGGACGGAAAGGTAAAACATCTCGCTGATGTGCTGCATGTTCCAAATATAATGAAGAATCTGGTTTCTGTTGGACAAATGGTTGACCAGGGATTACAAGTCAGGTTCAATGCTGATGGATTATATGTAGAAGAGTACAAGCAGGATGGACGATTGGTTGCCAAAGGAAACAAAGTGTTAAAAGTCAAGCTTCAAGCTACAAATTCGTGGGGAATCTTTTATGGAAATGTGGAGCAATCAAAGGAAGCCAAAAGCCACGAGATTCCATCAAGAAAATTCACTCAACCACTCCCCAAGTCATCTCAACTAAGTCCTCCAAGTTAGGAGGCTGATTTGGAAAGCTAGTTCCTAGATTTTAGGGGCACACTTCTCACTATAAAAGGAGAATGTATCTCGACTTATTTTGGCCCATCTTCTTGGAGTTTTAGCTCATGTAAAGTGAGCACTAAGTGCTGGAGTTTTGATAAGCAAGCCCCTTGCTTGCTTGTTTGTTTTCTTTTAGTAGTCATATCTATGTGTGTGCGCAGGCAGTGTTGCAACTCTCTACCCCTCAGTTGTTAGCATTGGTTCTCCCTCATATTGTATCCATTTGATGTAATTCTTGTCTCATTGGATAGCTATTAGACTCTATATTATGTTCACAAAGTCTCTGGATCCTTCTCTGAGTAATCTGGGAGCAACATTCATTTTAGTGAAGTTGTGTGATTGATATCTCTCTTGGTGTGTAGGCTCTGTTGGAAATATTTTGCTCTCTGTTGTAAGGGCTGGTTCTCCTTCTCTATGTATCCATTTGCTATGATTTTGGTGTCATTGGGTAGCTAGTAGAGTCCTCTAAAGTTGACTCAAGTTTAAGATTCATTCTCTGTATAATCTCTGAGAAAAGCTTGCTGGAGTGAAGTGAGGTATTTGCTTGACTGGCAGTTGTGAGCATTCAACTAGCTCATGTTGTAGACATTGTTTCTCCTTGTGTAAGCATCCATTTGAAGTGAAATTTGTTTTGTTAGAAAGCTCTTGGTGTCTACTACAGGTGTACAAAAGTTCACTGGAGTTCTCTACATAAGCTCTGTGTAAGAGAATTTGTGGTGTGCAGAGGTCAAAGAAGGATACCTGTGGAGGTCATTCATGCTTCGTCGTTGCTTAGGGGTTGAGATACTTCCCCCATCAGAGGTATCAGAGCATTTGGGCATCTTGGAGGTATCACATACAAGCAACAAGACCTCTTGGAGTTGGTGGTTGAAGATTTGCATCAACAAAAGCTTCTTGGAGGTAGCTCACATCAAGGGGGAGCTATTCTACTCAAATTTGCAAGAGCACAAGGTGTCCATCTAAGGAAAGCTTTGGATTGAGGTAACTTCAGAGCCTCATTTTCATTTTACACACATT
This sequence comes from Ceratopteris richardii, assembly GCA_020310875.1. NCBI lineage: Eukaryota > Viridiplantae > Streptophyta > Polypodiopsida > Polypodiales > Pteridaceae > Ceratopteris > Ceratopteris richardii. Next base: position 94,543,446 of record CM035407.1, on the reverse strand, counting down.
GGAGCATTAGCCAAGGGCTAGGTCAAGTATCAAAGACTAGATATGGGAGACTTCAACACTCAAATTGAAAAGGTAGACAAAGGTAACTATCAACCATGGAGATTTAGTGTCTCCAACTATCTTATGGGCAAGGGCCTTTGGGGGTTGATTAGTGGAAGTGAACCAAGACCTAGGTTGCATGAGAATCCAAACAATGACCAGAGAAGGGCCTTTAGGGAATGGAATGAAAGAGACAAGAGGGTTATCTTTATTATTTCCCAACACATTAGCAATAGCATGATCGGCCATATCCAAGACTTGGATTCAAGCATGAAGATATGGGAGACACTTGAAAGGCTTTATTCAACAAGCACCAAAGCAAGGAAGATCCAACTCAAGAATGAGCTCAACAACCTTAGGAAGAGCTCAGGGAGTAGCATAAATGACTACATACTTAAGGTCAAGGAGTTATCAGATGCATTGGGATCCATTGGAAGCCACATAGACGATGACGATCTTGTGGCTTATACTCTCAATGGTTTGAGAGATGATGAGAAGTGGAAACCCTTTACCACTTCAGTTTATGTAAGGGATAATCTTCCCGATTTTGAGCAATTGGTTGCTCTCATGGTCACCGAAGAAATGAACATAGGTGGAAGTTCAACTAAAAGCAAGGATGCACAAGTTTTCTATGCAGGTAATCAAAGGGGCAAAGGAAGACGAGGACAAGGAAGGGGCAAAGGAAAGTTTGGAGGAAGGCAAGGCCACTCAAGCAATCAAGGACATGACCAAGGCACCTCATCACAAAGAGGGAGATGAAGAACAAGATGAAGAGGAGGACGACATCAACAAAACAGGAATCAAGATGGTGAAGGATGTTACATATGTGGCAAGTTTGGCCACTATGCTAGAGATTGCTACAAAGGAGGAAACCAAAGGATCTATAATCAAGGTTCTTCATACAAAGGCCAAGGTAATTATGCTTCTACAAGTTCAGAAAATGACAATCTCTTGATGATGCACATGAATGGGAATTCAAGCAAAGTAGATAACACTTGGTATATTGATAGTGGATGTAGCAACCATATGAGTTGCAATGCTTCTTGGTTTACTAATCTACATGTTCCCAAACGTAAAGGACATGTAGAAACAGGTGATGATACAGCCCATGAGATCTCCCATGTTGGAGATGTAGCTTTGGATGACAAGGAGGAAGGAAGATGTCTCAAGGATGTCTTGCATGTACCTACTATCACAAAGAACTTGGTGTCCGTTGGGCAAATGGTTAAAATAGGCTATCAAGTAAGGTTCAACAAAGGTGGATGCTTTGTGGAGAACCCTAAGCAAGGTTACAAGGTCATAGCAAGAGGAAAGAAGCAAGCGAGACTCTTCACTTTGGAGGTAAATTCTCATTCCACTCAACATGTCTACTTCACATATGGAAACAAGAGGATTTCAGAGTTGGACTTGTGGCACAAGAGGATAGGTCACATCAACATACAAAGAATGAAGGAAATGCAATTCAAGAGGCTGGTTGAAGGTCTTCCCAACTTCCAAGGACAAGGTATGAAGCATTTATGTGAATCTTGTCAACTAGGGAAGCAAGCGAGACTTCCATTCAAGAAGAGTGGCTACATAAGCCAACATCCATTGGAGTTGATACATACAGATGTGTGGGGGCCAACCAAAGAGCAATCCATTGGAGGTAACAAGTACTTTGTCACTTTTATAGATGATTGCACAAGGATGGTTTGGTTTTATTTCATCAAAAACAAATCAGATGTGTTTACATGTTTCAAAGCATTCAAGGCAATGGTAGAGAAGGAAACAGGTACATAAATCAAGAAGCTAAGGTCCGATGGAGGGGGAGAATATTTCTCAAATGAGTTTTCTGATTTTTTAATGGATCAAGGCATCAAGAGGCAAGTAACATGCAGGTACACACCCCAACAAAATGGAGTAGATGAGAGAAAGAATAGATACATTGCCGAGATCGCTAGAGCAATGCTTAATGAGATGAATGTACCTAACATGTTTTGGAGTGATGCAGCAAATACCGCCGTGTATCTTATGAATAGGGCTCCTACCTCAGGGATCCATGGCTTGACACCATCTCAAGCCTATTATGGTAAGAAAAAAGCAAGCTCCAAGGGCTTGGAACCAAAGATTGGTGGACTATTTGATCAAATGTGGTTACAATCAATGCAAGGCGGATCCATCTCTCTTCATCAAACAAAGAGGAGAACTTGTAGTCTACATGTGCATGTATGTAGATGATCTTATCATTACAGGTAATGATACAAAGGGCATTGAGGAGATCAAGGCAAAGCTTGGAAAGGAGTTTAGGATCTCTGATCTTGGAGATCTTAGGTATTTTCTTGGCATTGAAGTTGTATACAAAGAAGAAGGTATTATGCTAATACAAAGGAAGTATATTCTAGACCTACTTGAGAGGTTTGGGATGCTACATTGCAAGCCTATTTCAAATCCCATGGAAGTTAATGTAAAGCTAAGCTCCATTGATGGAGAGCCATTAGAGGATGTAACCTTGTATCGATCTATTGTAGGATCTTTCAATTATGCCACAATAACTAGGCCCGACATAGCATATGGAGTTGGAGTGTTATCACAATTTATGCATAGTCCAAGGACTACACACTTGCAAGCTGCAAGAAGAATGTTACGATATCTCAAAGCCACTATAAATGAAGGATTGTTCTATTCATTTGATGATGATATGCAGGTCAAAGCTTATTCTGATGCCGATTGGGCCGGTTCGAAGGAGGATAGAAGAAGTACAAGTGGTTACCTAGTCATGCTAGGTAGCAAGATCATCTCATGGATTTCAAAGAAGCAACCCACGGTGGCATTATCTTCCACGGAGGCTGAGTATAGAGCTTTGGCTCAAGTCACATGTGAGCTAATGTGGATTAAGAAGTTATTTATGGAGCTTAATTTGCAGGTTGACACATATCCAATTTTTTGTGACAACATGAGTAGCATTCATCTAGCATCGAATCCTGTCTATCATGCTAGAACCAAGCATATTGAAGTGCACTATCACTTCATAAGGGAAAAGGTGATATCCAAGGAAGTTTTAGTACATCATATTGATACCAAGGACCAAGTTGCGGACATGTTTACAAAGGCTTTGGATGGGATGAAGATTTCAAAATTCAAGCAATGCATCAACATGAAGGAGCTTGGATGAGGACGAAGAATTGAAGCTTGAGGGGGAGTGTTAAAAGTCAAGCTTCAAGCTACAAATTCATGGGGAATCTTTTATGGACATGTGGAGCAATCAAAGGAAGCCAAAAGCCACGAGATTCCATCAAGAAAAGTCACTCAACCACTCCCCAAGTCATCTCAACTAAGTCCTCCAAGTTAGGAGGCTGATTTGGAAAGGTAGTTCCTAGATTTTAGGGGCACACTTCTCACTATAAAAGGAGCATGTATCCCGACTTCTTTTGGCCCATCTTCTTGGAGTTTTAGCTCATGTAAAGTGAGCACTAAGTGGTGGAGTTGTGATAAGCAAGCCCCTTGCTTAAGCTAGCCCCTTGCTTGCTTGTTTGTTTTCTTTTAGTAGGCATATCTATGTGTGTGCGCAGGGAGTGTTGCAACTCTCTACCCCTAAGGTGTTAGCATTGGTTCTACATTTTATTGTATCCATTTGATGTAATTATTATCTCATTGGATAGCTATTAGAGTCTATTTTATGCTCACAAAGTCTCTGGATCATTCTCTGAGTAATCTGGGAGCAACATTCATTTTAGTGAAGTTGTGTGATTGATATCTCTCTTGGTGTGTAGGCTTTGTTGGAAATATTTTGCTCTCTGTTGTAACGGCTAGTTCTCCTTCTCTATGTATCCATTTGCTATGATTTTGGTGTCATTGGGTAGCTATTAGAGTCCTCTAAAGTTGACTCAAGTTTAAGATTCATTCTCTGTATAATCTCTGAGAAAAGCTTGCTGGAGTGAAGTGAGGTATTTTCTTGACTGGCAGTTGTGAGCATTCAACTAGCTCATGTTGTAGACATTGTTTCTCATTGTGTAAGCATCCATTTGAAGTGAAATTTGTTTTGTTGGAAAGCTCTTGGTCTTTACTACAGGTCTACAAAAGTTCACTGGAGTTCTCTGCATAAGCTGTGAGTAAGAGCATTTTTGGTGTGCAGAGGTCAAAGAAGGATACCTGTGGAGGTCATTCACGCTTCGTCATTGCTTAGGGGTTGAGATACTTCCCCCATCACAAAGTGGGTAGGATGTTCACCTTAAATGTGAAGATTCCTGAAATGAATGTAGCCATGTTTGCAAAAGGTGCAGGAGTTATTGCAGATATAGAGATATGGCACAAACGGATTGGACATGCAAACTTGCAAAGGTTGAAACTGATGCAGTCAAAGGAGATTATCCATGGACTACCAAATTTCAAAATTGCAGAAATGCAAAAGGTATGTGCAGCATGTCAATTTGGTAAACAATCAAGAGCATCATTTCCACATGATAAGCATGTTAGTGAGAATGTACTAGAAGTAGTACATACAGATGTTTGGGGTCCAGCAAAGACCACATCTATGGGCGGTTGCAGGTTTTATGTTACTTTAATTGATGACCATACACGCAAAGTATGGGTATATTTCATGAAAGAGAAGAGCGAGGTGTTTACTCACTTCAAGAATTTTAAAGTTATGGTGGAAAAGCAGACAGGATAGTACATTCAAACACTAAGATCTGATGGAGGAGGTGAATACATGTCAAATGAGTTTAGCAGTTTTCTAAAAAATCATGGAATTCGGCGTCAGTTTTCATGTAGGTACACACCACAACAGAATGGTGTTGCTGAACGCAAAAATAGACATATTGCAGAAATAGCAAGAGCCTTGATGGCTGAGAAGAATATGCCTCATTGTTATTGGACAGAAGCTGTGCATACTACTGTATACATCATGAAGAGAACTCCGACTGCTACTGTACATCAAGTTACACCTGAAGAGAAGTTTACACGTAAAATCCAAACTTATCACATCTGAAAGTTTTTGGTTGTATTGCATATGTACATGTTCCATATGAGTTGAGGACAAAGCTTGATCCGAAAGCAGAAAAATGTGTCTTCATTGGATATTTCCTTGAGCAAAATGGGTACAAATGTTATGACCCACTCACACGACAGATGAAGGTGAGCAGAGATGTGGTATTTGATGAAATATCAAGCTTCTATGCAGATACCAAAGAAGGAATGAATCTTGAACCAAATGACAAAGAAAATGCTGAAAAATCTAGTGCAGAATCTCAAGTTTTGAGTGGACCGGATGCATCACCAAGCAATAGTTCCAACTCAAATCCATGGAGTGGAAGATTGCGTGGAAATTTCAGTCCAGCAAATTCATCAAATACATCCAAGAAAGGTAAAGAAAAGCTTTCTACTGGTAGTAAAACAGGTGCAGGTTTTGAAGACATTGATGGAGATTCAAGCGGTTTAGAAAAGAGTCTTGATGAGGAACTTGGATTGCCCTCTATGAAGACGCCAAGAGTAAGAAGGGCACATGCAGATGATACAAGAAGAAGTGACCCAGGACCAAGAAGATCTAGGAGGATGCATAATTCAGTGCAACGATTGACATATGATAGTTACATGGCTCGCCATTGTGCCTACATGACAAAGGTAATACAAGATGCTGAACCTTCTTGTTTTGAAGATGCAATTGGTAATGCAGATTGGGAAAAAGCTATGGATGAGGAGATGGCTGCACTTAATGGAAATGATACATGGAAGCTAGTTCCATTGCCGCAAGAAAAAAACTCCATAGGCTACAAATGGGTTTACAAGGTAAAGAATAATGCTAATGGTAGCATAAGCAACTATAAAGCACGATTGGTAGCTAAAGGTTATGCACAGACATATGGCATTGATTATGAGGAAACATTCAGCCCTATAGCTAAAATGTCTACTGTTAGAACACTTGTTGCATTAGCTACAACAAAAGGATAAACTTTATATCAGATGGATGTGAAGAATGCTTTCCTACATGGTGAGTTACAGGAAGAAGTATATATGGACCAGCCACAAGGATATGAAGATTCAAAGCATCTAGAATATGTTTGCAGGTTGCAAAAGGCTTTGTATGGGTTGAAGCAAGCCCCTTGTGCATGGCATGCAAGGATTGCTGATTACTTAACCAGCATTGGGTTCTCTATGTGTGATGCAGATCACTCACTATATGCAAGGAAGGCTGATGATG
>CM035407.1:94499732-94529732 GCA_020310875.1 Ceratopteris richardii | reverse complement strand
AAAACCCTTGGCCACCAATCTTGCTTTGAACCTAGAAATAGATCCATCTGAATTCCTCTTTACTTTATACACCCACTTATTACCTATTACCTTCATGTTCTCCTTCTTGGGCACTAGAGTCCATGTTTGATTTTCCTCAAGTATGTCGATCTCTTCTTGCATTGTCTCTTTCCATTCGGTGTACCTGCTTGCATCTTCATAGCAATCGGGCTCATGATCTTCTACTACTTTGTTCATATATGCATAATGCGTTGCCATGTATGAATCATAAGTAAACCTTTGAGTTGGATACTTAACTCTAGAAGACTTCCTTTCTTCACGTTTTGGAGGAATAAACCTCCTTTGCCTTGGGAACTTGATCTCTTTCTTTGACGTGGCTTCTTTCTCCATCATGTGTCCTTCATCATCTTCAACTTCATTACCTTCTTCATCCAACTCCACCAATGTTGCTTTGCCTTTGTTGATTGATTGTGCTTCATAGCTTGATGAAGATCTCCCCCTCCATGGTGAGTTCATGCTTGAACTATCTTCATTGATGGAACACCTTGGGCCGCTTAGCTCTAGGTCGATTTGGTCTTCATCATGTCCATGCTTTTCTTCTTCATAGTCCTGCATACAATCATACTTCTTATACCAAGGGAGTAGCTCATCAAATGCTACATCCCTTGATATCCTCAAGTCCTTTGTGTTTGGGTTGAAGCACCTGTAACCTTTATGATCATTTGAATATCCTAGAAACACACACTTTTCTACCTTTGGTTGTAGCTTGTGCCTCAATTCACTTGGCACATGTACATAACAAGTACATCCAAATATCTTCAAGTGGGAAAGATCAGGTTTCTTACCAAAATAGGCTTGAAGCCATGGATCCCTGAGGTAGGAGCCCTATTCATAAGATACACGGCGGTATTTGCTACATCACTCCAAAACATGTTAGGTACATTCATCTCATTAAGCATTGCTCTAGCGATCTCGGCAATGTATCTATTCTTTCTCTCTGCTACTCCATTTTGTTGGGGTGTGTACCTGCATGTTACTTAACTCTTGATGCCTTGATCCATTAAAAAATCAAAAAACTCATTGGAGAAATATTCTCCCCCTCCATCGGACCTTAGCTTCTTGATATATGTACCTGTTTCCTTTTCTACCATTGCCTTGAATGCTTTGAAACATGTAAACACATCTGATTTGTTTTTGATGAAATAAACCCAAACCATGCTTGTGCAATCATCTATAAAAGTGACAAAGTACTTGTTACCTCCAATGGATTGCTCTTTGGTTGGCCCCCACACATCTGTATGTATCAACTCCAATGGATGTTGGCTTATGTAGCCACTCTTCTTGAATGGAAGTTTCGCTTGCTTCCCTAATTGACAAGATTCACATAAATGCTTCATACCTTGTCCTTGGAAGTTGGGAAGACCTTCAACCAGCCTCTTGAATTGCATTTCCTTCATTCTTTGTATGTTGATGTGACCTATCCTCTTGTGCCACAAGTCCAACTCCGAAATCCTCTTGTTTCCATATGTGAAGTAGCCATGTTGAGTGGAATGAGAATTTACCTCCAAAGTGAAGAGTCTCCCTTGCTTCTTTCCTCTTGCTATGACCTTGTAACCTTGCTTAGGGTTCTCCACAAAGCATCCACCTTTGTTGAACCTTACTTGATAGCCTCTTTCAACCATTTGCCCAACGGACACCAAGTTCTTTGTGATAGTAGGTACATGCAAGACATGCTTGAGACATCTTCCTTCCTCCTTGTCATCCAAAGCTACATCTCCAACATGGGAGATCTCATGGGCTGTATCATCACCTGTTTCTACATGTCCTTTACCTTTGGGAACATGTAGATTAGTAAACCAAGAAGAATTGCAACTCATATGGTTGCTACATCCACTATCAATATACCAAGTGTTATCTACTTTGCTTGAATTCCCATTCATGTGCATCATCAAGAGATTGTCATTTTCTGAACTTGTAGAAGCATAATTACCTTGGCCTTTGTATGAAGAACCTTGATTATAGCTCCTTTGGTTTCCTCCTTGGTAGCAATCTCTAGCATAGTGGACAAACTTGCCACATATGTAACATCCTTCGCCATCTTGATTCCTGTTTTGTTGATGTCGTCCTTCTCTTCCTCTTGTTCTTCCTCTCCCTCTTTGTGATGAGGTGCCTTGGTCATGTCCTTGATTGCTTGAGTGGCCTTGCCTTCCTCCAAACCTTCCTTTGCCCCTTCCTTGTCCTCGTCTTCCTTTGCCCCTTTGATTACCTACATACAAAACTTGTGCATCCTTGCTTTTAGTTGAACTTCCACCTATGTTCATTTCTTTGGTGACCATGAGAGCAACCAATTGCTCAAAATCGGGAAGATTATCCCTTACATATACTGAAGTGGTAAAGGGTTTCCACTTCTCATCATCTCTCAAACCATTGAGAGTATAAGCCACAAGATCGTCATCGTCTATGTGGCTTCCAATGGATCCCAATGCATCTGATAACTCCTTGACCTTAAGTATGTAGTCATTTATGCTACTCCCTGAGCTCTTCCTAAGGTTGTTGAGCTCATTCTTGAGTTGGATCTTCCTTGCTTTGGTGCTTGTTGAATAAAGCCTTTCAAGTGTCTCCCATACCTTCATGCTTGAATCCAAGTCTTGGATATGGCCGATCATGCTATTGCTAATGTGTTGGGAAAGAATAAAGATAACTGTTAAACGATAATACTTCTATCCAACTTTCGGAAGAGTATTATCGGGTCCTCGGGTTCTTGGGAGTGGTAGGGGTCTGTTAAACAGAGGCCCTGTACTATTTTCCCAATTCTTCACACAGTCATAAATACTTCCTCACGTCTTAGCACAGTGGGTGAATCTGAATATTGACTATTCTTCGGCACGGTGAATATTAGGACTTTTAGCCTGAATCTGCTATGGTAATGGAGTAGAGGTACTGTTATGACTTGTAAATAATAGAATATGCACTTTTCAGTAATTGAATACTATTCAATATGACGATTCCGGGTGACAGATAAGTACGCCGAACACGGACAAAGATAATCCAGATTACGCCAAACTTTTCGTACACTGATTCAAGTCATAAATTCCTACCGCAATTGATAAACCTACCAATACTTTTGTCCACATACAGATCTTATCGAATTATCAGTGAACGCAGACTATTGTCTCGAATCTGGTCACTTAACCACAGACAAACACACAATCTCACGATAGAAGAGATACAGAATCGTATATAACTGATCATCAAATAGACTCACAACACAAGACTACCGAATGGAAATCTGTTCAACCAAGAGAATCGCAGAATAGTTAAATACGAATAGAATGAAACAGAACTCAATGTATTCATCAATATCTCATACATAGTCTTAAAATATGATGCTCGCAATATCCCAAATTGATTCACTATAACAGACAACAGACTAAATGAGATACTTGCAATCTCCAAATACTTCAGTTCGCGATGTGATCAACCCTACTCACTACAGCGCTCAACAGAACAGAGACTCCTTCCGAAAAACTGCCGATCTTAACCGCTTTCCTTTATGCGCTTTAAATAGAAATCTGCTACAATGTTTTCGCAAATCCACTTTTTACGGCACCTATCCGGGTTCATCTATCCTGGTTCGGCGGCCCTCTAACACTGGCACGCACGGTGGACTCGAACCCGCAAGTGCAGGACTGTTGGTAATATCCTTTTGCCTGGACTATTCCAATGCATCCACAAAGGCTCTTGCTAAACGGTCAGCATGCCAATATCCTGCTGGTGATTTAGCAAATATCCTTCAATCCCGAATGTGTCACTGTACGTGATAGGTCTTCTCTTTCTCCAGAACTTTCTCAAACTTGTATAGCTGGTCTAGTTGCCTTTTCATGAAATCCCGCTTTCTTATATGCTGTTGCCTTAAAAACTCATGTTTTACATACTCGTATTCTTCAGTTGCAGCTCTTTCTTTTGACTTACATAGCTTTTTGAACATCTAAGCCATTCTGAAAAGCATGGCTATTTATACATACAATAGGGGTGCGACCATGAAATGATTGTTAACTGCTTCGAGATCACGCTTTCAGAATCCTGTGCATCACCATAGATGATTATATCCTTCTCAAACTCCAGTATTGCAACGCCAAGGTGTCCTTGATAGTTTTACTTCGTCTGGACATCTTCCAGATTTAAGCGTGAGAATCTACTCTTGATCTCGTTGTTACCTGGATCCATCCTCTTGCCATCAACAATTACACTGTTATTGATGTTGACGATGATCCCCATCCAAGGCCACACAAGTTGAAGCTGTTCGTGAGTTAGCACAGACAACTTGACCTTGTGAATTGGCCTTGTCATGTGTTTTAAGCGCTTCGTCTATGGAATCAAAGTACCCTCTGTGCTGTTGTATCCTCTTCTTCTTGAAAGTTTCGCGGAATGCCTGTGCTATGCTTGTTGAAAATATCCATGTCTTCTGCAGAAGCTATGTACCCATACAGTATCCTATTACCACCTGGCTGAAATATCCTTTTACAGTGTATGTCGGTCCATGCCAGGGTTTGACTCCCCAATCCTTTCTGATCGCACTTGTTCTAGTGGCGGAACAAGTATAGCTAGCCATCTCCTGCGAAAAAGTGTCCAGCGATTTTGAATATGGCTATCCAACTGTTGTCTTAATAAATCTATGTCCACATTTGTCATCAATGTGGCATTTAGTTCTACACCCTCATCTTTTAATATCTGCTTTTCGAATTCCTGCAATACTTGTATTCTTGACTACAAAAGTTCATTTTCGGCTTGCAGGTGAGCATTCAGAGTAGAAAAACTGGACATTTCGGTTTGAATTTGTGTTTGGATAGCTTTCTGCCACTGATTAAGGTCTTGGACATACTTTTTTGCGGTGATCAATTCGGCCGTAATATGCTGGTTGTTTTGCTGTAACACCTGTATTAACGCATCTTTGTCATCCAATTCTTTTTGCATCTGTGTCATTACTGAGTTAGACTTAGTCATCGTTGCTAATAACAACTCGTTTCTGTGCTGAATTGCTTGTTCTTGTTGCCGTAAATATTGGGAAACCTCTTGGAGTTGGTTTTGCATTGTTGTAACAAAATCAGGTTGAGGGTCATCCGGTGGTTGTTTTGGACTGGCAGTGGGCACGTTGTCTGCCATTCGTCTTCTAAGGGACAGCCGAAATGGCGTGCCTACTGTTTGATTCTGTGTGCTGTTACCTGTGTGGAATAAAGATGCAGACGAGGTGGAGGGTTGGGCTTCTTCCTGAGGCTCTGTGTGGTGTTCGGGGTAAAAAAGGGGGGACCAGTGTAACTATTTATTTTTTACAGATTGGACAGCATTAAATATAGCAGCTAAATAGGCTGCTAGTCTGCTATTGGTGTGGGATCTTCTCTTATCCCCAACAATGATTTGTGCGTAAAGGTGGTCATAAAGCCAATGTGCCCAGCTAACCGGACCTCCTGCTTCGGCGTGCAATAGGGGGGAAAAATTTTCTTTCGACATTAAGTCGAATTTTACTAATAAGCAAAGTTTTTCTAAATACCATTTAAGTTGTTCTCGTCGGTGATAGGGGGTGTTTTTCAACAGATAATACCGTTGGGGGCCTTCACAGTTGCCAAATTCCTTCTTCAGATCCTCATTTGAACATTTAAGATATCGGGCACCATCATAGATTGGTAGTTTAAATACGGCTGAGACGAGCTGGGGCGAAAATCGTACCTGATTGTGAATAAAACCACTGGTTTGTCGCATACTATGTAATTGGTCCTCTGCATCATCATTAGCAATCCACTGTTCCCACGGTAATTGGGCAAACTGGAGGAGACCTATCTTCTGTAGCCATTCTTCATTCTTTGGCGATTTGGTGTCGAGCCCGATTTTAAATTCGGTGGAGAATTTATGCTGAGTTCTTTCTGATGCAGAAGTTACTACATCATCTGATTCATCTTGTAGAGTGGTATTTGTTGTTGTTGCCACATAGGTCTGTGTATGGGCGCGCTTTCTGAATTGCCAGCGGAGAATATCAGATTCCGACATGCTTGGTGAAGGTATACTGAAGAAATATACTAAAAGTTGCTAACAGGTGCTGAATTTTGAAGAATGCTAATTTAGAAAGCTATACTCTGTAAACGCATTTTATAGACACCGATGCTTGAACGGCCATTTGCTCTACTGATTTGTATGTCAGTATGACATGACTCTTCCCTCCCTTGATAATATTTGTATCCGAATAAAAATCATTATGCCGTATGTTACATTGTCGGTTGGTGCTAGTCTGAACAAGACTTGTCATGTGCGAAAATGTGAGAAATCCAAAATTTGATTATCATATTCATACATTATGAATTTGGATTGGCGAATATACTCATTCGTCGATGAGACCTTCGAGGTACATACTCCTAGCCGATCTAAAGGTTCGAGCTATCTTTTTCTTAAGGGTTTCTAATAGCTGTTTTAGCGTGTCAGGCTCTAGAAGCTGGGCATCTATTCTAGGAGAGCTAAGTACGATGGCTTCGGTGAGTACATTCTCGGCCTGGGTCTGCACAAAAGCTTCCTGTAGATAAAAATCATTGGCTAGTGCGGCGTCCTTGGAAGTCTTCATTTCGTCTAGTTTGGTTTTTAGCTCTGCAATATACTCCTTTTGGTTGCGTATTTGGTTGTCTTGGCGCTCAAACTGCTGGGTTTGGAAATCCAGAGTTTTCTTCAGTGAATCTCGTTCTTTGCGCGTCCTGTCGATATCCTTGAGGTGTTGTCCTTCCCGTAACAGCTGGCGTTTTAGGATACTGTTAACTTCATTCGCGCATTCTTCAGCTCGCCGTAACTGTTCTTGGAATTGTTCGGTTTCTTTCTGCTGCTCCTGATTCTTCTGGGTTGCTTCCTGCAATTGAATCTTTGTCTCTGCGACCAGTTCTTCGAGGGAGGTGTTGATATCTTCATTTTCGTGGATGGTGACCTTCAGGGCGCGGATTTCTTCATGCGCGGCGTGCAGGAGTCGATCTTTGGCTGTAAGTTGTTCAAGGGCTGCATCTCGTTGTTCTACTAAGGTCTGTTCTGCCGAAAATTTGGCTTGTAGCTCTGCTAACTGCATCTGGAGCTGATGGTTCTCAATCTTTGCGGCTTCGATTTCTTCCTGGAGGGGGGTGATGTTTGCTTCCAGTATGTCGACCTTGTTTTGATATTCGGCCTTCAGGTTATCCGTGGCTTCCTTAAATTGTATGGGCAGTTGGTGTGATAACTGCATGAGAAACTGACCCATGGATGCTAGTTCTGAAAAAACGGTGGGTGGTGGTGGTGGTTGACGAGGCTGAGAGGAGGTATCGGTGAGTAGGTTTTGGGAGTTTGGCGGAGAGTAGTTAGGGGAGGAAGAGGAAGAAGGTGTAGGTTCAGAATCGAGTCTGCGGGATGGTTCTGGTGGGAGGTCAGGGTTGACAGGTGGGATGGGTAGAGCAGAGTCAATAGTGGTTACCTTTGTAACATTCTGTTGTTCGGCTTCTGTATGATTGATGACCTCAATAAGTTCATCCAATGCTTTTGTGGCCGTTTCCGGTTCGTCCTGTTGATGCTCAGACTCCTTTTCGGTGGATAGTATCTCTGTATCTGCTTGGTTTTGTTGGTCTTGTTGCTCTGTCGAAGTGTCGTTGTGTATTGAAGTGGCGGTGTCGTGGTAAGTTTCTTCTTGCTGATCTTCTCCGGCGTCATGTTTCTTTCCGGCGGATCCTTGGACTTCACTTTCTGAAGAGCTGATTCTGATTCGCTTTGTACGGAAGAGTTGATTGATCTCTTCGTCGTCTTCTTCAGTTTCCTCGAGTGGTTGTGCTGATTCTTTGTGCCTAAGTGCTGGGCCTGTGGGTGGGGGTTGGGCAGCTAGAATGGTTGGGAAGAGAAAGGAGATGATGTGGGGAAGGCGAGAGCGCGGAGAGCTGCCTTTCTGAAGTTGTTTCACTATAGCGACGGATTCTTTATGGATTCGTTGGAAGAAATAAGAGGCAAAGTTTACAGGTTCACGGGTGGCTAATTCTAGAGCGGAGTAGAAGGGGCGAGAGATACCGTAGGTTCGTTTTTGCAGATTGAGGATGGCTACAAGAAACTGTAGGGCGGATCGTTCGGGTTCTGGGCGGCAGAGAATGGCATATTCGTTGGATGAGGAGCGAGGAAAGAGTGCGTTCATGCGAGCGATAGGGATGCTAGGGCCATTTTCGCATCCTTGTGGGGTGAGGCGGTAGATTGCAGAGAAGGCTTGGAAGGTGATAACGGTCCTATATGGGGGAGAAGGGAAGACCCACTGTCGTTCGGTGACGGGGAATTGGGCGATGGCGTGGATGATTTGTGCGGAAAAGGGATGAGCTTCCACTGAGTGCCAAGGCAACTCAGCGAAGTTGGATAATCCTCTACAACGCAGGTATTCGCCGACGTCTGTCGGGATACCATCTCTGAAGGCAGTGTAGTTGGCTAGCGCTTCCATGGTGTTTACAAGCACTCTTACAGATAACACAGAAGACAAGAAAATACGTATAGTCTCGAGAACACAATGGTGTTTAGGCGCAACCTAGGGGGGTTAAATAAAGAGAACACGGTGAGAAAGGGAAGGGGAAGGGGTATCATTGTTCGGTGCGTGAAAGATACTGTTTGCATGCTGGCGTGTGTGCATGAGTGACCGGTAGGGAGAGGCGGCTAGTGACATACAGATTCGTACAAAACATTACTAAAAAGGAAGAAAAGAAAGACACAAAAATTTATACAAAACGCGGTTCGCCGCCGAATAATTTAATGCGTACTAGTACTGGGATAATACGGCTGCAGCTTCGACCCATTGATTACCTTTGGAAGTGGATTTCCGGTCAACATTGTCAGCCGGAAAGTTGCCGGACCAACTTGTTCTAAAATCTTGAATGGACCGAACCAACGTAACTTGAATTTTCTTGCTGATCTGTTGGACTTAGCATTGTAGAAAAGAACAAGCTGTCCTACCGAAAATACTGAGGTCTTTAAATTGCGGTCGTGTGTCCTGGCCTGTCTTAGTTGGATTTCTTTCATAGTTAAGAAACTGAGCCATCTGTGCTCATCTAATTCTCTAAGTGTTTCTAACCGAAATACCAATGACTCTTCGGGTAGAAGCTTCTGAGAAATTGCTACTCTTAAACTTGGTATTACAATTTCCATCGGAGCTATTGCTTCTAGTCCATAGGCTAACTTGAATGGTGTCAAGCCGGTGGTTACCTTATATGTAGTGCGATAGGCCCATAAGACTACAGGTAGCAACTGATCCCATCTTTCTGGTGTTTCTCTAGTCAATTTCTGAAGCATGTTCAGCAAAGATTTGTTGGTACTTTCTGCCAATCCATTTGCACGAGGATAATATGGGGAGCTGAATTTATGACTGATCTGGAATGACTGTGTTAATGCTTTCATCAAATTGTTCATAAAATGGGTGCCCTGATCTGAAACAAGCTCTAGTGGCAACCCAAATCTTGGAAAGACATCTGATAATAAACATTTCGCTACTTCAACTGTTGTAGCCGAACGTAAAGGCCATGCTTCTGCCCACCTGGTTGCGTAATCTGTGCAAGTCAATATATACCTGTTATTACTGAATACCGCGGGAGGTGTGATTGGACCAATAAAATCAAGACCCCATTTCTGAAATGGTTCTAAAGGAAGTACTGGATGAAGTGGAAAGTAATGGCGTTGTAGTGGTTGTCCAGTTCTTTGACAGTTATCACAAGTTTTGATAAATTCCAATACATCTCTGTACACAGTTGGCCACCAAAGTCCACTTTGCAGAATTTTTCGGTGGGTAAGATCTGCTGCAAAATGTCCTCCTGTTGGACTTGAGTGAGCTAAATTGATGACTGAATTTACTTCGTGTGTAGGAACACACCGGAGTAAGGTCCCTGTATGATCTGCATAATAAAGTTCTCCAGCAACTAACTGGAATCTTTGACTAAAACCTGCAATTTTTCGGCGTGTAGCTGTAGGGACTTCAGAAGGTAGACATCCATTTGAAAGGAAGGTCAATAACTGATCATAATACGTAGTTGGTACTGATTGGTTTGACAATTCCTCAGTAGTTGGTTCTGAAGTATAGATGTCTGGCGTTGTATCATTTATACCATCCGGAGGTTCTCCTGAATCTAAGCGTGACAAAAAGTCTGCTAAAGCATGTGAACTACCTGGCCGATGAACGACATCATAGTCGAATTCCTGCAATAGTAGAACCCATCGTGCTAAGCGGCCACCTATATGTTGCTGTCGAACCAAGTAAACAAGTGCAGCATGATCGACATGAAATGTAAATTTTCGGCTCAGCAAATAATGTCTGAATTTCTTTACCGAATACACTAATCCTAAGCATTCCCTCTCAGTCACCGAGTAGTTCTTCTCTGCAGGTGCTAATCTTCTGCTAGCATAGTATATTGGTCTAAACCATTTATCTGTTTGTTGCATCAGTACACTTCCTATTGCTATATCAGATGCATCAACAAATACGTGAAATGGGTGATCCCAATCTGGTGGCTGTAAAATCGGAACCTGTGTTAATAATTGTTTCAATCGATCAAATGCTATCTGACATTCCTGAGTCCATTCGAATTGCCGTGGCGTCTTGGAAATTAATTTGTTCAGTGGTATTGCCACATGAGCAAGCCACCGTAAATGCCTTCCATGCCATCTCACTTGACCCATAAATCGCATTACTTCCTTAGGTGTATTAGGCACCGGAGCTTCTAATACTACTGAAATTTTATCAGGATCAACTTGAATACCCTGTGCCGATATGATGTGACCAAGTAACTTACCACATGAAACTGCAAATACAGATTTGTTTGGGTTTAAACACAATCTATATTCTCTACATCTCTGAAAGCAACATCGTAAATGTACCAGATGTGCGATCATCTGACCGAAAATTGAAAAATCGTCAAGGTATACTTGCATAAATGAGGTGAGATAAGGAGAAAATATCTCCTGCATACATCTTTGAAATGTGCTTGGCGCATTCCTCAATCCAAACCACATTACTGTACAAGCAAAGACACCCCAATTTGTAATAAATGCAGTTTTTGGTATATCTTCTTCAGCCATTCTTACTTGATTATATCCACTGTATCCATCTAGAAATGAATACATCTCATGACCTGCTACTTTGTCAAGCATAGTATCCAAAAAAGGAATCGGAAAAGGATCCGGTACTGTTGCAGCATTTAATTTTCGATAATCTACGCAAATTCTCAATTGCTTGTTTTTCTTCGGTACAATTACAATCGGTGAAATCCATTCCGCATGTTCTATTGGTACTATGAATCCAACTTTTAATAACCTATCAAGTTCAGCCTTTACCTGTGATGCATAATGTGGATTCATCCGGTAGCTGGTTTGCCTTATCGGTTTCGCTTCTGGTTTTAGCATAACTCTGTGTTGATAAATACGAGGATCCAAGCCCTTCATGTCTTTATAATCCCATGCAAAGACGTCAGTAAATTCTTGAAGTAACTTGATTAAATCTGCTTGAAAGGCTTCAGGTAAGTTTTGCTTTATCTTTACAGGACGAGGGTGATCTTCATCTCCAAGATTATAAGTAATTAACTGGTCTTCTGGAACATAAAATTGTTGATATTTCTCTGTATTAACTGAAGGTTCAAGAAGTTGCTGTAGTTCATTACCGTGAATCGGAATGGTATCTTCCTCCTTAATTTCTTCGGCAATAGGTATTACTGTACATACTGAAGCATTCTAGGTATCTACCACAGACTGTAGATCAATAGTTCCTAATGTCATTAAATCAACATTATTCTTCAGAAATTCTTCTTCTTCATCATCAGACAACCCATCTAACATATGGACAGGTTCGGCAAAATATGGTCGAGCATGTAACTCACATGGTTGTATCGCATCTAACTTTACAACACATTTGCGCTGTTTATCTTTGAACGTAAGTTCCTGGGCTGACCAGTCTTGAATTACCTTGGCTTGTTTCAACCAAGGACGGCCGAAAAGTAGATTGTAATCTAGGGTGGATTCCGGCAATTCTAGAACAACAAAAGTCATCTTAAATGTTGTGTCTTGGACAGTTATGGGTATATCTCGGACCAATCCTACTGGATGAACTCTAGATTGATCAGCCATCCTAACAAAGAATTGAACTGGTTCTATTTTAGTCCATCCTAACTTCTTACAAAGTGACGCAGTGGCAATATTCACGCCAGACCCCCCATCAATTAAAACTTGTGGAATTTGATGTTTATGAAACCATACCGTAATCAGAGGAACTGAGTGATCTACCGTAGAGTCTAGCTCTGGTTGTACTGTTGCGGTAGCCGGAATGCAAGCAGATTTTGTAGTAGACTGTTGTTGAAATTGTTGGCGTATTCCTGGTACTAATGCCAGTAATTGCCCGAAAGGCAGTGTGATGGATGCTTTTGACAATATATCCCAAGCTGGTTGCAATTGATTTGCATCTTCCTGAACTGTTGAAGATGAAGCTTGGTCTGAAGATGGTAATTCTACTGCAGATGAGGTACCTGCTTCTATATTGTCAGCACAAGCTTGTGTCGTATCCGGGGACTGGATAACTGGAGTAGATTCTGGAAAAACAGGTGGTTCTTCGGTAGTCCACTGGCTCGCTTTATGATACATTCTGTGTTGTTCACGTATCCCTGGTTCAAATAATTCTGCTGCTGGTTGCAATTGTTTACCGGAACGAGTTTGAACTGCTGCTGCCTGCGTCTCTACAGGTGTGATCGTTACCACATTGGCCATTGGGTTTTGACGTTCCTTTTTCCTTTGATCATATTCCGCTGCATCTCTACAGAATCGTCTAATATGGCCCAATTGTCCACAGAAATGACATCGAGGTGGTGGTAAATTATGATTTTCCGGTGGTGGTCCATTCTGCCAGCGCGGTGTATTGTAGTTGTTGTTCCTCTGTCCTCGATAATGTCGATACCCTTGTTGTTGATTGTGTCTCAAATGTGGGAGTACATATTGATTGGATGGCTGCCCTTGTTCCTGAATAATTGCATTAACTGTTGCTGCTCCTTGTCTTCTGGCATTGTATGCACAATTCTCAGTGGTATGTCCCACAATGTTACAGATGGCGCAATAGGTCTGATTTAACGCACACTGGGCACTAGTATGTCCTGAATTCTTGCAGGTGGTGCAATATACTTGCCTAGTTATATCTTCAGCCACATGTTTGTTTGTTTTAATCCATTCCAAATCCTCTGAAAATCCACCAACTTTGTTTTCCAGCTGAAGGGTCATTGCGATTACTGCATCGAGGGTCATGGCTCCTACACATCTTATAATCATGATTTGCCTAAGTTGAGGAAGTAAGCCATTGATAAACCACTGTGTAATAACATCGTCTGGTAAATTAGCATGAGCCTGGGGTAACTGTCTTAAATGAGTTCTGAAAAGGGTAGCATACTCTTGTACAGTTTGATTTGGTTTCTGTCTGTTGTTCTGTAAATACTCAAAGATCTCTGCAGGATTCTTTTTCAGCCTGAATCGCTGCAGAAAAGCGTCTCGTACTGCTTCATAAGTACCGAAATGATTAATATCAAATTCAGTAAGCCATCTTGCTGCTTCATTCACAAGTGTAGATTGAAAAACAAATGCTTTGTATGCCGGATCCGGTGGATGATTGAGGACAGCGTAACTGATTTCAAAGGTGCGCACGTGAGCATCTGGATCATCTCCTGGAAATCCACTAAACTTTGTGTATGTTACTCCCGTTGGAGCCAATCTTGGTTGACCTAACTGTCGTTGCGGTTGTTCATTCATCGTAAATGTATTATACACTGCTTCTGTATTTCTGTTTTGAGTTTCTGAACTGCCGGAATTCGTTCCACCAAATGGCACGCTTTCCGGTGCAATTAGTTTACTTACTATATTGCGAATTTCTGTTTCAAATAGTCTTCCTTCCTCCTTGATATCCAGAGTAGGAGGACTTGCTCCCAAACGTTGTAGTTGAGCTGAAGATTCAGCCGAAACTACTGAATCGTCACCGAAAAACTGTGTTTTTCTTACCGAAACTCCACCGGAAGGGTTCGAAATTGTGACCGGATACAGTGTAGATTCGCCTGTATCAATTTCCTTCCCTAAAGTGTTTCTAATCGTATCTGAATCTATTCCGAAAACTTTTAGACTAGATTCCAACTGCGTCTTGGGAGATTCCAAAATTGCTGTATTTTCGACAGTCTGCACCGTAGTGATACCAGACAGTTCTAGAGATGTACTACGTTCTACCGTAATCTCACCAGAATCAATGTTATCGTTCGTCACTTTTTCGACAACTGGGTCAGGTCTAATTATACTAGTACCTCCCAGAGTTGTTCTTAATACCCCTAACTGATGATTCTTGGGATACTTTTCACCTGATCGAGTAATCGGCATGTAGCATTTTCGTACTGATCATATAGTATTACGAGCAAAACAGTCTTGCAACAATCTGATTCTGTTGCTACTGTCTATCCAACAAAATTTAATTCGAACAAAATACCAGGCAATCTTAATGCCACATCCCTAGCAGGATCGCCAATGTTAAACGATAATACTTCTATCCAACTTTCGGAAGAGTATTATCGGGTCCTCGGGTTCTTGGGAGTGGTAGGGGTCTGTTAAACAGAGGCCCTGTACTATTTTCCCAATTCTTCACACAGTCATAAATACTTCCTCACGTCTTAGCACAGTGGGTGAATTTGAATATTGACTATTCTTCGGCACGGTGAATATTAGGACTTTTAGCCTGAATCTGCTATGGTAATGGAGTAGAGGTACTGTTATGACTTGTAAATAATAGAATATGCACTTTTCAGTAATTGAATACTATTCAATATGACGATTCCGGGTGACAGATAAGTACGCCGAACACGGACAAAGATAATCGAGATTACGCCAAACTTTTCGTACACTGATTCAAGTCATAAATTCCTACCGCAATTGATAAACCTACCAATACTTTTGTCCACATACAGATCTTATCGAATTATCAGTGAACGCAGACTATTGTCTCGAATCTGGTCACTTAACCGCAGACAAACACACAATCTCACGATAGAAGAGATACAGAATCGTATATAACTGATCATCAAATAGACTCACAACACAAGACTACCGAATGGAAATCTGTTCAACCAAGAGAATCGCAGAATAGTTAAATACGAATAGAATGAAACAGAACTCAATGTATTCATCAATATCTCATACATAGTCTTAAAATATGATGCTCGCAATATCCCAAATTGATTCACTATAACAGACAACAGACTAAATGAGATACTTGCAATCTCCAAATACTTCAGTTCGCGATGTGATCAACCCTACTCACTACAGCGCTCAACAGAACAGAGACTCCTTCCGAAAAACTGCCGATCTTAACCGCTTTCCTTTATGCGCTTTAAATAGAAATCTGCTACAATGTTTTCGCAAATCCACTTTTTACGGCACCTATCCGGGTTCATCTATCCTGGTTCGGCGGCCCTCTAACATAACCCTCTTGTCTCTTTCATTCCATTCCCTAAAGGCCCTTCTCTGGTCATTGGTTGGATTCTCATCCAACCTAGGTCTTGGTTCACTTCCACTAATCAACCCCCAAAGGCC
Source organism: Ceratopteris richardii (assembly GCA_020310875.1). Classification (NCBI taxonomy): domain Eukaryota; kingdom Viridiplantae; phylum Streptophyta; class Polypodiopsida; order Polypodiales; family Pteridaceae; genus Ceratopteris; species Ceratopteris richardii. The sequence goes on along the minus strand of CM035407.1, from coordinate 94,514,129 downwards.
CTTGCCCATAAGATAGTTGGAGACCCTAAATCTCCATGGTTGATAGTTACCTTTGTCTAGCTTTTCAATTTGAGTGTTGAAGTCTCCCATATCTAGTCTTTGATACTTGACCTAGCCCTTGGCCAATGTGTGTAAAATGAAAATGAGGCTCTGAGGTTACCTCAATCCAAAGCTTTCCTTCGATGGACACCTTGTGCTCTTGCAAATTTGAGTAGAATAGCTCCCCCTTGATGTGAGCTACCTCCAAGAAGCTTTTGTTGATGCAAATCTTCAACCACCAACTCCAAGAGGTCTTCTTGCTTGTATGTGATACCTCCAAGATGCTCAAATGCTCTGATACCACTGATGGGGGTAGTATCTCAACCCCTAAGCAACGACGAAGCGTGAATGACCTCCACAGGTATCCTTCTTTGACCTCTACACACCAAAAATGCTCTTACTCAGCGCTTATGAAGAGAACTCCCATGAGCTTTTGTTGACCTGTAGTCGACACCAAGAGCTTTCCAACAAATCAAATTTCACTTCAAATGGATGCTTACACAAGGAGAAACAATGTCTACAACATGAGCTAGTTGAATGCTCACAACTGCCAGTCAAGCAGATACCTCACTTCACTCCAGCAAGCTTTTCTCAGAGATTATACAGAGAATGAATCTCAAACATAAGTCAAATTTAGAGGACTCTAATCGCTACTCAATGACACCAAAATCATAGCAAATGGATACATAGAGAAGGAGAACCAGCCCTTAAAACAGAGAGCAAAATATTTCCAACAAAGCCTACACACCAAGAGAGATATCAATCACACAACTTCACTAAAATGAATGTGGCTCCCAGATTACTCACAGAATGATCCAGAGACTTTGTGAGCATAAAATAGACTCTAATAGCTATCCAATGAGACAAGAATTATAGCAAATGGATACACTATGAGGGAGAACCAATTCTAACAACTCAGGGGTAAAGAGTTGCAACACTGCCTGCGCACACACATAGATATGCCTACTAAAAGAAAACAAACAAGCAAGCAAGGGGCTAGCTTAAGCAAGGGGCTTGCTTATCACAACTCGAGCACTTATTGCTCACTTTACATGAGCTAAAACTCCAAGAATATGAGCCAAAAGAAGTCGGGATACATGCTCCTTTTATAGTGAGAAGTGTGCCCCTAAAATCTAGGAACTACCTTCCCAAATCAACCTCCTAACTTGGAGGATTTAGTTGAGATGAATTGGGGAGTGGTTGAGTGACTTTTCTTGATGGAATCTCGTGGCTTTTGGCTTCCTTTGATTGCTCCACATGTCCATAAAAGATTCCCCACGAATTTGTAGCTTGAAGCTTGACTTTTAACAATATATATATGTATATGTATATGTATATGTATATATGGATATGTATATGTATATGCATATGCATATGTATATGTATATGTATATGTATATGTATATATATATATATATATATATATATATATATATATATATATATATATATATATATATATATATATATATATATATATATATATATATGTGTGTGTGTGTGTGTGTGTGTGTGTGTATATGTATATATATATATATGTGTGTGTGTGTGTGTATGTATATGTATATGTATATGTATATGTATATGTATATGTATATGTATATGTATATTTATGTGTATATGTATATGTATATGTACATGTACATATACATATACACATACATACACAGATACATATACATATACATATATATATACATATACATATACATATACATATACATATACATATACATATACATATACATATACATATAGATATACATATACATATACATATACTTATAAATATACATATACATATACATATACATATACATATAGATTTACATATACATATACATGTACATATACATATACGTATACATATACGAATGCATATACATATGTTAAAAGTCAAGCATCAAGCTAAAAATTCATGGGGAATGTTTTATGGACATGTGGAGCAATGAAAGGAAGCCAAAAGCCACGAGATTCCATCAAGAAAAGTCATTCAACCACTCCCCAAGTCATCTCAACTAAGTCCTCCAAGTTAGGAGGCTGATTTGGAAAGGTAGTTCCTAGATTTTAGGGGCACACTTCTCACTATAAAAGGAGCATGTATCCTGACTTCTTTTGGGCCATCTTCTTGGAGTTTTCGCTCATGTAAAGTGAGCACTAAGTGATGGAGTTGTGATAAGCAAGCCCCTTTCTTAAGCTAGCCCCTTGCTTGCTTGTTTGTTTTCTTTTAGTAGGCATATCTATGTGTGTGCGTAGGCAGTGTTGCAACTCTCTACCCTTGAATTGTTAGCATTGCTTCTCCCGCATATTGTATCCATTTGATGGAATTCATGTCTCATTCGATAGCTATTAGAGTCTATTTTACGGTCATTTATTCTCTGGAGCATTCTGTGAGTAATCTGGGAGCAACATTCATTTTAGTGAGGTTGTGTGGTTGATATCTCTCAATGTGTAGACTCTGTTGGAAATATTTTGCTCTCTGGTATAAGGGCTGGTTCTTCTTCTCCCTTTATCTATTTGCTATGATTTTTGTGTCATTGGGTAGCTATTAGAGTGCTCTAAAGTGGACACAATTTTGAGATTCATTCTCTGTATATTCTGTGAGAAACGCTTGCTGGAGTGAAGTGAGGTCTCTACTTGACTAGCAGTTGTGAGCCTTCAACTAGCTCATGGTGTTGACATTGTTTCTCTTTGTGTAAGCATCCATTGCAAGTGAAATTTGATTTTTTGGAAAGCCCTTGGTGTGTACTATAGGTCTACAAAAGCTCACTGGAGTTCTCTGCATATGCTCTGAGAAAGAGCATTTTTGGTGTGCAAAGGTCAAAGAAGGATACATGTGGAGGTCATTCACGCTTTGTCGTTGCATAGGGGTTCAGATACTTCCCCCATTAGTGGTATCAGAGCATTTGGGCATCTTGGAGGCATCACATACAAGAAACAAGACATCTTGGAGTTGGTGGTTGAAGATTTGCATCAACAAAAGCTTCATGGAGGTAGCTCACATCAAGGGGGAGCTAGTCTACTCAACTTTTCAAGAGCACAAGGTGTCCATCTAAGGAAAGCTTTGGATTGAGGTAACTTCTAAGCCTCATTTTCATTTTACACACATTATAGCATTAGCCAAGGGCTAGATCAAGTATCAATGACTAGATATGGGAGACTTCAACACTCAAATTGAAAAGCTAGACAAGGGGAACTATCAACCATGGAGATTTAGGGTCTCCAACTACCTTATGGGTAAGGGCCTTTGGGGATTGATTAGCGGAAGTGAGCCAAGACCTAGGTTGGATGAAAATCCAACCAATGACCAGAGAAGGGCCTTTAGGGAATGGAATGAAAGAGACAAGAGGGTTATCTTTATCCTTTCCCAACACATTAGCAATAGCATGATCGGCCATATCCAAGACTTGGATTCAAGCATGAAGGTATGGGAGACACTTGAAAGGCTTTATTCAACAAGCACCAAAGCAAGGAAGATCCAACTCAAGAATGAGCTCAACAACATTGGGAAGAGCCCAGGGAGTAGCATAAATGACTACATACTTAAGGTCAAGGAGTTATCAGATGCATTGGGATCCATTGGAAGCCACGTAGACGATGACAATCTTGTGGCTTATACTCTCAATGGTTTGAGAGATGATGAAAAGTGGAAACCCTTTACCACTTCAGTATATGTAAGGGATAATCTACCCGATTTTGAGCAATTGGTTGCCCTCATGGTCACCGAAGACATGAACATAGGTGGAAGTTTTCTATGTAGGTAATCAAAGGGGCAAAGGAAGACGAGGACAAGGAAGGGGCAAAGGAAGGTTTGGAGGAAGGCAAGGCCACTCTAGCAATCAAGTTCAACCTCATCCCAAAGAGGTAGAGGAAGATCAAGAGGAAGAGGAGGACGACATCAACAAAACAGGAATCAAGATGGCAAAGGATGTTACATATGTGGCAAGTTTGGCCACTATGCTAGAGATTGCTACCAAGGAGGAAACCAAAGGAGCTATAATCAAGGTTCCTCATACAAAGGCCAGGGTAATTATGCTTCTACAAGTTCAGAAAATGATAATCTCTTGATGATGCACATGAATGGGAATTCAAGCAAAGTAGATACCACTTGGTATATTGATAGTGGATGTAGCAACCATATGAGGTGCAATGCTTCTTGGTTTACTCATCTACATGTTCCCAAAGGTAAAGGATATGTAAAAATAGGTGATGATACAGGCCATGAGATCTCCCATGTTGGAGATGTAGCTTTGGATGACAAGGAGGAAGGAAGATGTCTCAAGGATGTCTTGCATGTACCTACCATCACAAAGAACTTGGTGTCCGTTGGGCAAATGATTGAAAGAGGCTATCAAGTAAGGTTCAAAAAAGGTGGATGCTTTGTGGAGAACCCTAAGCAAGGTTAGAAGGTCATAGCAAGAGGAAAGAAGCAAGGGAGACTCTTCACTTTGGAGGTAAATTCTCATTCCACTCAACATGTCTACTTCACATATGGAAACAAGAGGATTTCGGAGTTGAACTTGTGGCACAAGTGGATAGGTCACATCAACATACAAAGAATGAAGGAAATGCAAGTCAAGAGGCTAGTTGAAGGTCTTCCAAACTTCCAAGGACAAGGTATGAAGCATTTATGTGAATCTTGTCAACTAGGGAAGCAAGCGAGACTTCCATTCAAGAAGAGTGGCTACATAAGCCAACATCCATTGGATTTGATACATATAGACGTGTGGGGGCCAACCAAAGAGCAATCCATTGGAGGTAACAAGTACTTTGTCACTTTTATAGATGATTGCACAAGGATGGTTTGGGTTTATTTCATAAAAAACAAATCAGATGTGTTTGCATGTTTCAAAGCATTCAAGGCAATGGTAGATAAGGAAACAGGTACATATATCAAAAAGCTAAGGTCCGATGGAGGGGGAGAATATTTCCCCAATGCGTTTTCTGATTTTTTAATGGATCAAGACATCAAGAGGCAAGTAACATGCAGGTACACACCCTAACAACATGGAGTAGCAAAGAGAAAGAATAGATACATTGCCGAGATCGCTAGAGCAATGCTTAATGAGATGAATGTACCTAACATGCTTTTGAGTGATGCAGCAAATACCGCCGTGTATCTTATGAATAGGGCTCCTACCTCAGGAATCCATGGCTTGACACCATATCAAGCCTATCATGGTAAGAAACCTGATCTTTCCCACTTGAAGATATTTGGATGTACTTGTTATGTACATGTGCCAAGTGAATTGAGGCTCAAGCTACAACCAAAGGAAGAAAAGTGTGTGTTTCTAGGATATTCAAATGCTACTCCCTTGGTATAAGAAGTATGATTGTATGCAGGACTATGAAGAAGAAAAGCATGGACATGATGAAGAACAAATCGACCTAGAGCTAAGTAGCCCAAGGTGTTCCATCAATGAAGATAGTTCAAGCATGAACTTGATGGAGAGTGTTAATCTCCAAAAGAACAACTTACTCTTAAATTTGGAACACCTCTATATCAAGAGTAAGTCAAAACCTTCACCAATTTATAAGATCAATGATCAATTGTAAAGATTTTGGAAAATCTGTGAAGAGAATGATTCTATAGAAAATCTGTTGCACATATCTTTCTCATTGACTAAACAAATGTGTAAAGTTTTTTATGAAACTTTGCACAAGGTGTCGCCTATACTTTGTGCACCTCTCCCAAGTTGAATCACTCCAAAAGATCCATTATAACTTGAGAAATTAATTCAACAAGTTACCTATGTCTAAAACTGTCACTCTGTAGAGTCGACTTTGGCACCTGCAACTTCTAAGACAGGGTTCTCCAAGACTAGAACCCGTTTAAGCAAATGCTTTTAGCCATGCATAGCTTACCTTCCAACTTAAAGATTAAGTGCTTGCTTGCTCAAAACTTTAAACTGTAGACAGAGAACTGATCAAAACATTGACTTCGAATTTTTGCGCCTTCTGCAACTTCTCTTCTTCCATTCACACATGTAAATGTTCCTACACTCAATTCTCTCAACCTGATTACAATTGGAAGCTGAAAATGTGTACAGAGGTCACTCACCTATAAACTTAGACTTGTACAAAAGCATTTCACATAAGATCTAACACAGAAAGAGAAAGCTCATAAACATCGGGCGCAAATTTCTTTCATTTCTGATGGAGTTTTACAACTGAATGATGAGAGAGGCTTCAACTAACTTCTGAGATGTCTAATGACACTTAAAAATCACAATTACTCTATTCTCATGCTCTCTCTACTTTGCCTCGACATTTTTCATAGTATTTATAGGCAATTATTTACAAACTTATGACTATTCAAAAGTATAAGTTACCTATATCTGAACTAATGTACATATGTGTACATATCTTTCAAATCTTGAATGTAAACATCTTCTATGCTTCAAAACTTGATCTTGTCTTCATTCTTTGACTTCCAAAACTTCAATTGTTGATTGCTCTGCACCAACAACTCCCCCTCAATCATCAATTGAGGTTTTCTCTATTTTCTTTATACCTGCCATGTCTTTGAATCTCTGTAGCTTCGGTCCATCCAAGCTTTTGGTAAGCATATCAGCTATCTCATCTTTTATTGAAGTATGTATGACTTCAATCTCTTTATCCATCACCTTCTCTCTTAGAAAGTGATACTGGATCTCAATATGTTTGGTCCTGGCATGAAAAATAGGGTTAGCAGCTAGATACAATGAACTCATGTTATCTCCATATATGATAGGTGTACTCTGTATAGTGTCAAAACTCTTCATCAGAGTCTTAAGCCATATTATTTCCTTTGTAGCTTCAACCATGCCTTTGTACTCTGCTTCTGTAGATGATAAAGCAACTGTATGTTGCTTCTTTGAACACCAAGAGATTAGCTTATCTCCCACATAACACATGTATCCATAGGTTGACCTTCTATCATCAAGATTACCTGCCCAATTTGCATCACTATATACTTTGATGTTTGTATCTGATGTAAAACCATAATACAAACCCTCTTTGAGTGTACCCTTAATGTACCTCAACACTCTTTGACCTGCAATCCAATGTTCTTTCCTAGGACAATGCATGAATTGAGATAATACCCCAACTGCATATGATAAATCAGGTCTAGTTAATGTAGCATAGATAAGACTACCAACCAAACTCTGATATTGTTTCATATCATTGAACTCTTCTCCACCATATCTGCTCAACTTGTGATTTACCTCCATTGGAGTAGGTGCCACCCTGCAATCATTCATCTTAAACTTGATTAACAAGTTTTTCAAATACCTTTCTTGAGTCACATACACTCCATGTTGAGTGTATGAAATCTCCATGCCCAAGAAGTATGACAAGTCTCCCAAATCACTGATTTTGAACTCTTTCTCCATTTGCTTCTTTAGGCTTTGAATACCTTTCTCATCTGTACCTGTAAGAATTATATCATCAACATATATACACATGTAAATAAACCCATCATCACTTGCTTTAACAAGCAAGCTACTATCTGCCTTTGATACTTGAAATCCAAGTTCTTTCAAGAACTTTACAAGTCTATAGTTCCATGCCCTTGGGGCCTGCTTCAAGCCATATAAAGCTCTCTTGAGCTGACACACATGATCTGGATACCTTCCATCTCTGAATCCTTGAGGTTGCTCCATGAAAACATCATCTGAAATATAACCATTCAAAAAAGCATTCTTCACATCTAATTGACACAATTTCCAACCTTTACATGCAGCAATTGCTATGAGTGTTCTGATGGTTGTCATCTTTGCCACAGGACTATAAGTCTCATCATAATCAATACCATATGTTTGAGCAAACCCTTTCACAACAAGTCTAGCTTTGTACCTAGACACACTTCCATTTGCAAACCTCTTTGTCTTGTAGACCCACTTACATCCAATGATCTTCTGGCTATTTGGTTTTGGAACCAAATCCCATGTTTGATTCTCCATCAATGCATCATATTCTTCCTGCATAGCTTTCTTCCAATTTTCTTTACCCTTTGCCTCTTCATATGTAGAAGGATCTTCAATTGCTTTTATCATGTATGCATAATCTTTGGTAGCCAAAAAAGAAGTATCATAGCTATACCTTGTAGGTTGCCACTTATGTGTTGATGACCTTCTGAGTTCTCCACTCCTTGAGGTTTCTGGTTCATCACACTCAGGATCAAATCTTGGCATTTCTTCAACTTCAACTTGCACTTCATTATTCTCCTCTTCATCACATATCTGAACCTTTGATTTACCTTTCCTTTGGTTTACATCTTCTTCATTACCTGTATTAATATTAATTGTACCTGTGTACCAAGTACCTTGCTCATCAAATGTAACATCTTTTGATACAAGAAATTGTTTTGTGGATGGACTCCACAACCTATATCCCATCTGCTTATCATCATAACCAATGAACACATACTTTTCAGCTTTAGGTTCCAATTTGTGTCTTAATTGTGATGGCACATATGCATATGCCAAACATCCAAATACTTTGCAATGGTCTAATGTAGGTCTCTTACCCCACCATGCCTCATATGGTGTCATACCCTGCAAGGCTTTACATGGTAACCTATTGACCAAATAAGTGGCTGTATTTACAGCCTCAGCCCACAAGTAATTTGGGCGATTCTTCTCCTTCATCATGGATCTTGCAAACTCAACAAGAGTCCTATTCCTCCTTTCTGCTACACCATTTTGTTGAGGAGAGTACATGCACGTAACCTCCCTTTTTATACCTGCATTCCACAAGTAATCACTGAACTCATTAGAGAAATACTGTCCCCCTCCATCTGACCTTAGTCTCTTCAACTTATGACCTGTAATTCTCTCTACATACACATGATAATGTTTGAAAGTATTGAACACCTCTAACTTATCTTTGATCACATAGATAGTGATCCATCTGGTAGCATCATCAACATAAATCACATAATACCTTGAACCATTGATACTGAAATCCTTTGATGGTCCCCACACATCTGTGTGTACCAACTCAAGCTTCTCTGAATACATAAAACCATGCTTGGAATAAGATTGCTTATGAGCCTTACCTAATTGACATGCCTCACATCTGTATGTCATGTGTTGACCTGCAACATTAGGCAATCCAAGCACTAAACCATTGTTAATCATACCTTTGATACCTCTTTCATTGAAGTGTCCAAGCCTCTTGTGCCAAAGATCTAACTCAGAGATCTTATGTCCTCCATAAGTGAACAAAGCATGACCAACATTACCTTGAATCTTCAATGTGAACAACCTTCCTTCTTTTTTCCCTGAAACAATTTGTTTATACCCATTGCTAGGGTCTTCGACAAACACTCCTTCATTAGTGAACCTAACTTCATAACCTTTTTCAACAATTTGTCCTACACTTATCAGATTCTTAGGAATTGTAGGAACATACAAGACCTTACTCAATAAGGTGCTACCATCCTTGGCCTTCACTGATCCAATTGACTTCACATTGTGCTTTGTATTGTCACCTGTTTGAACAACATGATTAGATACCTTATTCTCCAAATCAGTCATCAATGCTATGTTACCACTCAGATGATTGCTACATCCTGAGTCAATATAGAAGACTCTTTGGTCTTCACTTTGCCTTTCACAAGTTGCATTCATTATCAATGTTGAATCCTCCTTCTGATCTGAAGCATAATTGTAGTAGGTATTATTGTATTGTTGACTTTGGAATCCTCTACCTGCATTTCTTCCAAAGTAACCCCTACTACCTCTACCTTTGAAATTACCTCTTTGATTTCTGCCACCTCTTCCTCTTAAATTAAAATTCTGATTATATCCACCATTACTCTGATTATTATGCCAACAATCATTAGCTAAATGATTTGTCTTACCACAAATCCAGCAAGCTTCGACTCCATCTTTGTTGTTCCTGCCTCTTCCTCTACCTTTGCCACCACCTCTTCCTCTTAGGAAGTTGGCTTGACTAGTTGTGCCTTCATCTTCATTTGCTTGTTGCTTTCCTTTACTATTTTTCTTCTTATCCTTTGAGTACATTGCATGACCTGTACTCTTGTCAGTATCTCCTTTGACATCCTACTCAAATGTTAGTATATGACCTAGCAACTGATTTAAATCAGGGGTGAAATGATCAAGTGATAATTCTGTAGACAAAATGAATGGCTTCCATTTGTCATCTCCTCTCAAACCTGTAAGGATTTGGCTTACCAATTTATCCTCCTCAATGTCTTCATCAACAGCTCCTTCTGCAATGTCTTTCATCCTTGTTACATAATCTGAGATGGATTGAGAGGCCTTCTTCTTGAAAGTGGTAAATTCTGCCCACAAGGATGCCTTCCTTGACTTTGTGGTGTTTTGGAAATGCTCCTCCAAAGCATTCCATATATCACTTGCACTTTCAAGACCTCTAATGTGAGGTAGCAAGTAATCATTGACTGCCATATAGATAATGCTCCTAGCTTGAGCATCTTTCTTCATCCAATTCTTCAAATCTAACAATTCATCTCTAGTTGGAACACTAGGATCTCTGAATTGAGGCTTTTGTTCTTCACCTGTGATGTAAGCTATCAAGTCTTTGCTCATAAGATGAGCTTCCATCCTCATTGACCATGCAGGATAGTTCTCTCTATCCAATTTCTCTATTTGAAGCGAATCTCCCATCTTTCTTTCACCTGTGTATTGAATTTTTCAACCTTTATGAGTAATAGATGTACCTTTACTTTGAATGATACTCCTTTAGTCTTCCTTGATGTCGTATGACCTCCTTCTCAAGCTTTGCTCTCAAGCTTTCACCTTTTAAACCTTCAGATGTTGAATTTTGTATGTCTGAAGCAGTCGGAGTCTCCCTTTCTTCAATTCTGATGCTTCCTGCTCTGATACCACTAATGGAGAGTGTTAATCTCCAAAAGAACAACTTACTCTTAAATTAAGAACACCTCTATATCAAGAGTAAGTCAAAACCTTCACCAATTTATAAGATCAATGATTAATTGTAAAGATTTTGGAAAATCTGTGAAGAGAATGATTCTACAAAAAATCTGTTGCACATATCTTTCTCATTGACTAAACAAATGTGTAAAGTTTTTTATGAAACTTTGCACAAGGTGTCACCTATACTTTGCGCACCTCTTCCAAGTTGAATCACTCCAAAAGATCAATTATAACTTGAGAAATTAATTCAACAAGTTACCTATGTCTAAAACTGTCACTCTGTAGACTCGACTTTGGCACCTGCAACTTCTAAGACAGGGTTCTCCAAGACTAGAACCCGTTTAAGCAAATGCTTTTAGCCATGAGTAGCTTACCTTCCAACTCAAAGATTAAGTGCTTGCTTGCTCAAAACTTTAAACTGTAGAGAGAGAACTGATCAAAACATTGACTTCGAATTTTTTGCGCCTTCTACAACTTCTCTTCTTCCATTCACACATGTAAATGTTCCTACACTCAATTCTCTCAACCTGATTACAATTGGAAGCTGAAAATTTGTACAGAGGTTACTCACCTATAAACTTAGACTTGTACAAAAGCATTTCACAAAAGATCTAACACAAAAAGAGAAAGCTCAGAAACATCGGGCGCAAATTTCTTTCATTTCTGAAGGAGTTTTACAACTGAATGATGAGAGAGGCTTCAACTAACTTCTGAGATGTCTAATGACACTTAAAAATCACAATTACGCTATTCTCATGCTCTCTCTACTTTGCCCCGACATTTTTCATAGTATTTATAGGCAATTATTTACAAACTTATGACTATTCAAAAGTATAAGTGACCTATATCTGAACTAATGTACATATGTGTACATATCTTTCAACTCTTGAATGTAAACATCTTCTATGCTTCAAAACTTGATCTTGTCTTCATTCTTTGACTTCCAAAACTTCAATTGTTGATTGCTCTGCACCAACAAAACTCACCATGGAGGGGTAGATCTTCATCAAGCTATGAAGCACAATCAATCAACAAAGGCAAGGCAACATTGATTGAGTTGGATGAAGAAGGTAATGAAGTTGAAGATGATGAAGGACACATGATGGAGAAAGAAGCCACGTCAAAGAAAGAGATCAAGTTCCCAAGGCAAAGGAGGTTTATTCCTCCAAAAGGTGAAGAAAGGAAGTCTTCTAGAGTTAATTATCCAGATCAAAGGTTTACTTATGATTCATACATGGCAATGCATTATGCATATATGAACAAAGTAGTAGAAGATCATGAGCCCGATTGCTATGAAGATGCAAGCAAGTACACCAAATGGAAAGAGGCAATGCAAGAAGAGATCGACGCACTTGAGGAAAATCAAACATGGAATCTAGATCCCAAGAAGGAGAACATGAAGGTAATAGTTAATAGTAAAGAGGAATTCAGATGAATCTATTTCTAGGTTCAAAGCAAGATTGGTGGCCAAGGGTTTTGCACAAACCTATGGAGTGGACTTTGAAGAGACATTCAGCCCCGTGGCAAAGATGAGCACCATTAGGATACTCATTGTAATGGCTGCTAGCAAAGGATGGAAGCTTTTCCAATTGGATATCAAGAATGCCTTTCTCAATGGAGACTTGGAAGAAGAGGTATACCTAGAGCAACCACAAGGTTTTGTTCATAAAAAGTTTCTGCATCATGTTTGTAGGTTGAAGAAGGTATTTTTTTAGATATTTTCTTGGCATTGAAGTTTTATACAAAGAATAAGGTATTATGCTAATACAAAGGAAGTATATTCTAGACCTACTTGAGAGGTTTGGGATGCTACATTGCAAGCCTATTTCAAGTCCCATGGAAGTTAATGTAAAGCTAAGTTCCATTGATGGAGAGCCATTAGAGGATGTAACTTTGTATCGATCTATTGTAGGCTCTTTCAATTATGCCACAATAACTAGGCCCGACATAGCATATGGAGTTGGAGTGTTATCACAATTAATGCATATTTTTTGTGACAATATGAGTAGCATTCATCTAGCATCGAATCCTGTCTATCATGCTAGAACCAAGCATATTGAAGTGCACTATCACTTCATAAGGGAAAATGTGATATCCAAGGAAGTTTCAATACATCATATTGGTACCAAGGGCCAAGTTGCCGACATGTTTACAAAGGCTTTGGATGGGATGAAGATCTCAAAATTCAATCAATGCATCAACATGAAGGAGCTTGGATGAGGACGAAGAATTGAAGCTTGAGGGGGAGTGTTAAAAGTCAAGCATCAAGCTACAAATTCCTGGAGAATCTTTTATGGACATGTGGAGCAATCAAAGGAAGCCAAAAGCCACGAGATTCCATCAAGAAAAGTCACTCAACCACTCCCCAAGTCATCTTAACTAAGTCCTTCAAGTTAGAAGGCTGATTTGGAAAGGTACTTCCTAGATTTTAGGGGCACACCTCTCACTATAAAAGGAGCATGTATCCCGACTTCTTTTGGGCCATCTTCTTGGCGTTTTAGCTCATGTAAAGTGAGCACTAAGTGCTAGAGTTGTGATAAGCTAGCACCTTGCTTGCTTGTTTGTTTTCTTTTAGTAGGCATATCTATGTGTGTGCGCAAGCAGTGTTGCAACTCTCTACCCCTGAGTTGTTAGCATTGGTTCTCCCTCAAATCGTATCCATTTGATGTAATTCTTAACTCATTGGATAGCTATTAGAGTCTATTTTATGCTCCCCAAATCTCTAGAGCATGCTCTAAGTAGTCTCGGAGTAACATTCATTTTAGTGAAGTTGTGTGACTGATATCTCTCTCTGTGTAGGCTCTATTGGAAATATTTTGCTCTCTGGTGTAAGGGCTTGTTCTCCTTCTCCATTTATCCATTTTCTATGCTTTTTGTGTCATTGGGTAGCTAATAGAGTGCTCTAAAGCGGATCCAAGTTGTAGACATTGTTTCTCTTTGTGTAAGCATCCATTGCAAATTTGTTTTGTTGGAAAGCCCTTGGTGTCTACTACAAGTCTACAAAAGCACACTGGAGTTCTCTGCATATGCTCTGAGAAAGAGCATTTTTGGTGTGCAGAGATCAAGGAAGGATACCTATGGAGGTCATTCGCGCTTCATCATTGCATATAGGTTGAGATACATCCCCCATTTACATATACATATACATATACATATACATATACATATACATATACGTATGCATATACATATAATTATACATATACATATACATATACATATACATATACATATACATATACATATACATATACATATACATATACATATACATATGCATATGCATATGCATATACATATACATATGTATATTTATATGTATATATGGATATGTATATGTATATGAATATGCATATGCATATGTATATGTATATGTATATGTATATGTATATGTATATGTATATGTATATGTATATGTATATGTATATGTATATGTATACGTATATGTATA
>CM035407.1:94489732-94494732 GCA_020310875.1 Ceratopteris richardii | reverse complement strand
TGAGATATCGCAACATTCTTCTTGCAGCTTGCAAGTGTGTAGTCCTTGGACTATGCATAAATTGTGATAACACTCCAACTCCATATGCTATGTCAGGCCTGGTTATTGTGGCATAATTGAAAGAGCCTACAATAGATCGATACAAAGTTACATCCTCTAATGGCTCTCCATCAATGGAGCTTAGCTTTACATTAACTTCCATGGGATTTGAAATAGGCTTGCAATGTAGCATCCCAAACCTCTCAAGTAGGTCTAGAATATACTTCCTTTGTATGAGCATAATACCTTCTTCTTTGTATACAACTTCAATGCCAAGAAAATACCTAAGATCTCCAAGATCAGAGATCCTAAACTCCTTTCCAAGCTTTGCCTTGATCTCCTCAATGCCCTTTGTATCATTACCTGTAATGATAAGATCATCTACATACACACACATGTAGACCACAAGTTCTCCTCTTTGTTTGATGAAGAGAGATGGATCCGCCTTGCATTGATTGTAACCACATTTGATCAAATAGTCCACCAATCTTTGGTTCCAAGCCCTTGGAGCTTGCTTTAGGCCATAAAGTGCCTTCTTCAACCTACAAACATGATGTGGAAACTCTTTATGAACAAAACCTAGTGGTTGCTCCATGTATACCTCTTCTTCCAAGTCTCCATTGAGAAAGGCATTCTTGATATCCAATTGGAAGAGCTTCCATCCTTTGCTAGCAGCCATTGCAATGAGTGTCCTAATGGTGCTCATCTTTGCCACGGGGCTGAATGTCTCTTCAAAGTCCACTCCATAGGTTTGTGCAAAACCCTTGGCCACCAATCTTGCTTTGAACCTAGAAATAGATCCATCTGAATTCCTCTTTACTTTATACACCCACTTATTACCTATTACCTTCATGTTCTCCTTCTTGGGCACTAGAGTCCATGTTTGATTTTCCTCAAGTGCGTCGATCTCTTATTGCATTGCCTCTTTCCATTCGGTGTACCTCCTTGCATCTTCATAGCAATCGGGCTCATGATCTTCTACTACTTTGTTCATATATGCATAATGTGTTGCCATGTATGAATCATAAGTAAACCTTTGAGTTGGATACTTAACTCTAGAAGACTTCCTTTCTTCACCTTTTGGAGGAATAAACCTCCTTTGCCTTGGGAACTTGATCTCTTTCTTTGACGTGGCTTCTTTCTCCATCATGTGTCCTTCATCATCTTCAACTTCATTACCTTCTTCATCCAACTCCACCAATGTTGCTTTGCCTTTGTTGATTGATTGTGCTTCATAGCTTGATGAAGATCTCCCCCTCCATGGTGAGTTCATGCTTGAACTATCTTCATTGATGGAACACCTTGGGCCGCTTAGCTCTAGGTCGATTTGTTCTTCATCATGTCCATGCTTTTCTTCTTCATAGTCCTGCATACAATCATACTTCTTATACCAAGGGAGTAGCTCATCAAATGCTACATCCCTTGATATCCTCAAGTCCTTTGTATTTGGGTTGAAGCACCTGTAACCTTTATGATCATTTGAATATCCTAGAAACACACACTTTTCTGCCTTTGGTTGTAGCTTGTGCCTCAATTCACTTGGCACATGTACATAACAAGTACATCCAAATATCTTCAAGTGGGAAAGATCAGGTTTCTTACCATAATAGGCTTGATATGGTGTCAAGCCATGGATCCCTGAGGTAGGAGCCCTATTCATTAGATAAACGGCGGTATTTGCTGCATCACTCCAAAACATGTTAGGTACATTCATCTCATTAAGCATTGCTCTAGCGATCTCGGCAATGTATCTATTCTTTCTCTCTGCTACTCCATTTTGTTGGGGTGTGTACCTACATGTTACTTGCCTCTTGATGCCTTGATCCATTAAAAAATCAGAAAACTCATTTGAGAAATATTCTCCCCCTCCATCGGACCTTAGCTTCTTGATATATGTACCTGTTTCCTTCTCTACCATTGCCTTGAATGCTTTGAAACATGTAAACACATCTGATTTGTTTTTTATGAAATAAACCCAAACCATCCTTGTGCAATCATCTATAAAAGTGACAAAGTACTTGTTACCTCCAATGGATTGCTCTTTCGTTGGCCCCCACACATCTGTATGTATCAACTCCAATGGATGTTGGCTTATGTAGCCACTCTTCTTGAATGGAAGTCTCGCTTGCTTCCCTAGTTGACAAGATTCACATAAATGCTTCATACCTTGTCCTTGGAAGTTGGGAAGACCTTCAACCAGCCTGTTGAATTGCATTTCCTTCATTCTTTGTATGTTGATGTGACCTATCCTCTTGTGCCACAAGTCCAACTCCGAAATCCTCTTGTTTCCATATGTGAAGTAGACATGTTGAGTAGAATGAGAATTTACCTCCAAAGTGAAGAGTCTCCCTTGCTTCTTTCCTCTTGCTATGACCTTGTAACCTTGCTTAGGGTTCTCCACAAAGCATCCACCTTTGTTGAACCTTACTTGATAGCCTCTTTCAACCATTTGCCCAACGGACACCAAGTTCTTTGTGATGGTAGGTACATGCAAGACATCCTTGAGACATCTTACTTCCTCCTTGTCATCCAAAGCTACATCTCCAACATGGGAGATCTCATGGGCTGTATCATCACCTGTTTCTACATGTCCTTTACCTTTGGGAGCATGTAGATTAGTAAACCAAGAAGCATTGCAACTCATATGGTTGCTACATCCACTATCAATATACCAAGTGTTATCTACTTTGCTTGAATTCCCATTCATGTGCATCATCAAGAGATTGTCATTTTCTGAACTTGTAGAAGCATAATTACCTTGGCCTTTGTATGAAGAACCTTGATTATAGTTCCTTTGGTTTCCTCCTTGGTAGCAATCTCTAGCATAGTGGCCAAACTTGCCACATATGTAACATCCTTCGCCATCTTGATTCCTGTTTTGTTGATGTCGTCCTCCTCTTCCTCTTGATCTTCCTCTCCCTCTTTGTGATGAGGTGCCTTGGTCATGTCCTTGATTTCTTGAGTGGCCTTGCCTTCCTCCAAACCTTCCTTTGCCCCTTCCTTGTCCTTGTCTTCCTTTGCCCCTTTGATTACCTGCATAGAAAACTTGTGCATCTTTGCTTTTAGTTGAACTTCCACCTATGTTCATTTCTTCGGTGACCATGAGAGCAACCAATTGCTCAAAATCGGGAAGATTATCCCTTACATAAACTGAAGTGGTAAAGGGTTTCCACTTCTCATCATCTCTCAAACCATTGAGAGTATAAGCCACAAGATCGTCATCGTCTACGTGGCTTCCAATGGATCCCAATGCATCTGATAACTCCTTGACCTTAAGTATGTAGTCATTTATGCTACTCCCTGAGCTCTTCCTAAGGTTGTTGAGCTCATTCTTGAGTTGGATCTTCCTTGCTTTGGTGCTTGTTGAATAAAGCCTTTCAAGTGTCTCCCATACCTTCATGCTTGAATCCAGGTCTTGGATATGGCCGATCATGCTATTGCTAATGTGTTGGGAAAGAATAAAGATAACCCTCTTGTCTCTTTCATTCCATTCCCTAAAGGCCCTTCTCTGGTCATTGGTTGGATTCTCATCCAACCTAGGTCTTGGTTCACTTCCACTAATCAACCCCCAAAGGCCCTTGCCCATAAGATAGTTGGAGACCCTAAATCTCCATGGTTGATAGTTACCTTTGTCTAGCTTTTCAATTTGAGTGTTGAAGTCTCCCATATCTAGTCTTTGATACTTGACCTAGCCCTTGGCTAATGCTCCAATGTGTGTAAAATGAAAATGAGGCTCTGAGGTTACCTCAATCCAAAGCTTTCCTTAGATGGACACCTTGTGCTCTTGCAAATTTGAGTAGAATAGCTCCCCCTTGATGTGAGCTACCTCCAAGAAGCTTTTGTTGATGCAACTCTTCAACCACCAACTCCAAGAGGTCTTCTTGCTTGTATGTGATACCTCCAAGATGCCCAAATGCTCTGATACCACTGATGGGGGAAGTATCTCAACCCCTAAGCAACGATGAAGCGCGAATGACCTCCACAGGTATCCTTCTTTGACTTCTGCACACCAAAAGTGCTCTTACTCAGAGCTTATGCAGAGAACTCCAGTGAGCTTTTGTAGACCTGTAGTAGACACCAAGGGCTTTCCAACAAAACAAATTTCACTTGAAATGGATGCTTACACAAAGAGAAACAATGTCTACAACATGAGCTAGTTGAATGCTCACAACTGCTAGTCAAGCAGAGACCTCACTTCACTCCAGCAAACTTTTCTCAGAGATTATACAGAGAATGAATCTCAAACTTAAGTCAACTTTAGAGGACTCTAATAGCTACCCAATGACACCAAAAGCATAGCAAATGGATACATAGAGAAGGAGAACCAGCCCTTACAACAGAGAGCAAAATATTTCCAACAGAGCCTACACAAAGAGAGAGATATCAATCACACAACTTCACTAAAATGAATGTTGCTCCCAGCTTACTCAGAGAATGCTCCAGAGAATTGGTAAGCATAAAATAGACTCTTATAGCTATCCAATGAGACAAGAATTACATCAAATGGATACCATATGAGGGAGAACCAATGCTAACAACTCAGGGGTAGAGAGTTGCAACACTGCCTGCGCACACACATAGATATGCCTACTAAAAGAAAACAAACAAGCAAGCAAGGGGGTTGCTTAAGCAAGGGGCTTGCTTATCACAACTCCAGCACTTAGTGCTCACTTTACATGAGCTAAAACGCCAAGAAGATGGCCCAAAAGAAGTCGGGATACATGCTCCTTTTATAGTGAGAGGTGTGCCCCTAAAATCTAGGAACTACCTTTCCAAATCAGCCTCCTAACTTGGAGGAATTAGTTGAAATGACTTGGGGAGTGGTTGAGTGACTTTTCTTGATGGAATCTCGTGGCTTTTGGCTTCCTTTGATTGCTCCACATGTCCATAAAAGATTCCCCACGAATTTTTAGCTTGAAGCTTGACTTTTAACACCATGTACATATATGTATGTGTATATG
>CM035407.1:94479732-94484732 GCA_020310875.1 Ceratopteris richardii | reverse complement strand
GGTTAGTGTGAGCTTAGAGCTATTTTGAGCTTGTAATGGAGATCTTGAGTAATAGACTATAATTCATATCTTCCATTTTTTCTTGCTTGTCTCCTATATGTGTGTGTGTATGTGTGTGTGCATCTATATGCTTCTCACCTTCACTCTCACTGCATCTCACATTCACGATCTTCATATAACTCCTATCTCTTCTGCGGATTGACATTAAGGAGGTGGAGCTTCTCAACATGGTACTTACCATTGTGCTAGAGCAACACCAAATTTGGTGCCAATGTGGGGATCGAGTCTAGGACGAATGTGTGATGGTAAGAGTATAGCAAGAAGTGGCATTGGAAGGTAAAAATTTCAGCTTTTGTTGTTGTTTTTAATTAGTTTTTTGTGTTTTTCATCTCCTCTACACTCGTTCTTCACTGCCACATCATCTTCTTCCACTTCGAAAATTTCAAAAAATTCACCATATCTACCCATTCTCCTCATTTCCCCTCATTTGTGCATGCGAGAGAGAGAGAGAGCTTTTGTGCTTGTATGTGCATGTGTGTTTGTGAGTTTTCTTGCAGGTACAGAGCTCAGAGTAGCAGGAAAGCTTCCAAAAGGTAAAAAATCCACTTTTTGTCAGAATCTACTGTGTGTGTTAGACCATCATGATGGTCTGCCAAGTTCGGCATTTTTGGTAAGCGAGTTCACCACCATATAGGCGATCCTTGCGCATATAGGAATCCGCACTTGCATTTCAAAAATTTGCATTTTGGTGGACCATCGTGATTGTGTCACACGATCGCGATTGGCTCACGCCATCGCGATGGCTCAACCCGACCATCGCGATGGTCTCACACCATCACGATGGTTCACTTGAACCATCACGACGGTCTTTGACCATCGTGACGATCCCATCGACCCCATGCCATCACGATTGGCTCACGCCATCATGCCGACTCATCTGCCACATGTCAAGGCAGACCATCGCGACTGTCCTAGGTACGCCATCGCGATGCCTCGAAATTGGACCATCGCGATTGGGTCAAGCCATCGTGCCTCGTGATCATCGCGACGGGCTCACACCATCGTGATGGTTGCGTTGACCGTTGACCAATGCCATCGTGATTGCTTACTAGATAGACCATCGCGATGCCTCGCAAGATCAGACCATCGCGATTGTACCACGCCATCGTGACGGTTCACCCAGGCCATCGTGACGGTCCTAGACCATTGCGATTGTCCACCCCAAACGCAAAAATTAGGGTTTCATTCTTTTGGCAAATTTGAGGCTATTTTGAGAAAAT
Source organism: Ceratopteris richardii (assembly GCA_020310875.1). Lineage (NCBI taxonomy): Eukaryota > Viridiplantae > Streptophyta > Polypodiopsida > Polypodiales > Pteridaceae > Ceratopteris > Ceratopteris richardii. The sequence continues at coordinate 94,483,452 of CM035407.1, read as the reverse complement.
TTTTGGGTGATCAGGCTCATTGGAGACTCCTTAGCTCATATTTGAAGAAAAAAACCTAATTGTCAATTTTCACCCTCGAGGGCCTGAACGCTCATCTCTTTTTCATCTGAAGTCGGTTTTTTGAGCTTTATAGCTCGTTAGAAAGCTCTTTACAAGTACTATGTGACCTCAACTGTTTTTTTCAAAAAGAAGACATTGATTTTTAGAGAGGATAATTTGAGGTTGACCCATTTGCGTGACTAAAGAAGCCAAGGGGGGATTGAAATTTGGACAAGGACTGAAAGGTGTATAGATTCAAGTGCTTGATCATCAATTTAAGAAGGGTTCTAAACTTTGAATTTTTACAGGTCTAGCAAGGGTTATCAAGGGCAAACAAAGCAAGGTAGTGGAGAACGCAAGGCTTGGGAAGTGCGACTTCTTGGGCAATAGAGCAACCTAAGAAGCTGACTCGAGGTTGGAAGAATACTCAACCCCCTCAGTCAAATATTAGCTTAAGCTAAATAGTAGCATTGTGGATTAAATTAGAAGGACAATAGGAAGGCATCAAGTTCAAGAGACTTAATTCTTCAAGTTCAAAACTAAGATAAAAGTGTGCGATATGAAAACCTAAAGGAAAGAATTTAAGTCTGATAGAACGAGAACTCAAAGTATAACGGAAAGTCGAGTCCTGACGCATACATTAAGAAAAGACAAGAATCTATAGGGATTGAAAAAGAAACAAGTAATTAAGACCAAAGAAACATTGACGATCAGAGTGTGTACTAAGTGAAGCAGGAAGTAAATTGATGAACCTTAGATCGGGCAAGCATATAGGTAAGTCAGTTTGACGAAGCCTTAGATCATCAGAAGCAAGTGTAGGAACTACTGCACATTCGTGGGCTCAGCAATTGAATAGCCACCCTTACAAGTTGAGCTCAAATATGAGTGAATCGGAAATGGCTTTCAGCACATGAAAGACCAGAAGGAGGGTTAAACATTGCATATTTGGAGAAACCCGAAGGACCCTATGGAACCCAATTAGAATATGTCTACACCAACCACTTAGGTGATCGCATCTATGAGGATGGTTTGCGAAGACAAGTGGTGCAAATGTGCAACCCCTAATAAGAGTACTAATTCCAGATTGGATCCCTCAGGATAACAGAAGCATAGAGTTTTTTGTGAATAAAGAAACTGATGAAGCATTTTGGAGGTACAGAATGGAACAACCTAGTGAGGTAGGCTCCATCACAATTTACAAATTCAAGGACCCAGACACACCGGGAATGGTTGTATATCTGGATGAAACTTCAGAACGGGTACTTGTAGTACCAGACCATGCAAGAAATACCTACACATGGAGAGGCGATTTAGTATTTCCTCCATCATGAGCTAATGTAAATATGAGCCATCAGGGTGCTGGAACATCCTCAGCCCATGGCATTCAAAGAGAGAAGAACAAAGAGAGGCCGGAAGTAAGTTTCACTCATACTATAGGGAGAGATAGACCAACCAAAGACACCGATAGAGTGGAAAGACAAAGGGAACAAAGAATACTAGGTGGTAGAGATGATTTTCCTCTACCTAGACCTTGTGAACACCCAAGGATATTACGACCCACTCAGTTAGTAAAGTCAATGAAAAATTATTTTGATGGGATAGGAGATCCCTATGACCATGTTGCGGAATTTAAGCAAGTGCTACAAGCAGAGCAAGTAGAAGACATGTTTACACAATACAATGCTTTTGGACTTACGTTAAAGAATACTGCTTTAACTTGGTTCCAACCATTGCAACAAAGGCAATTTATCATCATTTGTTAGAGTCACTCATCACGGAATTCTCTAAAAGTGGAATCAAACATGATACTTCTTCGTTGATTCATAGCTTCAAAAAGACCCCTCAGGAAACAGTCAGATTGGCAGGACGTAGGTTTAGACAATATGTTGAAAGATGTCCAATGCCAGAGTTACCCTCATAGGCCAAACAAGTGTCATTATTTTTAGATGGCCGCTTGAGCTCTAAACTACACTCCTACGTATACTTGAAGGAGCCCAAAACGCTAGAGCAGTGTGTAAGAATCTGTATAGACATTGAGGACAACTTAGGAGATGAGTTGGAACTCTGAAAGGTCTATAAAGACTCGGATTGTTCATCTCTAGCATCCTCAAAACTTTCTAGCTCAATAGAAGACCTAGCAAAAAAAGTGGCCCAAAAACTACGAGTTTCCTCACCCTTGATCACAAAAAGTGACCCTAACTCCAACAGTTTTGACTCTACTCATGAAGATAGTCCACTTGCATATTATACAAAGTCACCAAAACATGTGGAAACATATCAATATGATAGTCCACCATTGGAACCCAATTGGGAGCCCGACTACGCTAATGTGATGTATGCAAACCCGAATCCACGGCCCCAACTAAGACAGCAAAGACCACAGGGCCCTAGAGGACCATGCTTTAGGTGCCAAGGAGATCATTTCATAAAGGATTGTCCCCATCCTCCAATATCAGGACAATCACAATACTAACATACAAGGCTTTTGTGCCAAGTGTGGGAAAGAGCATGTCATTAAAGATTGTCCCAAGAAAACACTCTCTACACCATTACTTTTATCACCCACAATCGACACCGCATTTCGTCAGATGTTTGCATGCATGACACAAGTAAGAGATGAGTTTGCATCTCTTGGGACTAGTTACCAGACGCTGCAGTAGACAACTAATGATTTATAGTTGTAGCTCAATTCTTTAACTATTGAGAATGCCTCACTTTACACACGCTACCAAGAGCTATGCTAGGCCTATCACAAACTTGAACTCGAAAATGAACAAAAGACAAAAGAGACCATCACTGATAGCGACAACTTGTTGCGGGCTCAGTCTATTCGCAATGCAATGCTGAGTAGAAACATGGGACTACTCAAATGCCACTTAGCAGCAGCTAAAGAAGAGAACCAACGTCTACAGGAACAGAACAGAGAGAACCTGTAAGCTGCCTTAGATCTATTGGACCAACTACTGAGCCCTAGCCGTTTCAAAGCGGTTCCTCCAGAATCTATGCAGATGTTATTAGAAGATCATGTCAGATTACTAGACGAATACGACAACATAAACGAGGCATACCAGAAGCTCAAAGAAGAACACAAAATATTATAGTTACAAGAAGTTGTACAGCCAGTACCACCCGCTCCTACGGCCCACCTACTTAAATCATAGAGGAACTCAACGCTCTAACGGCCCAGGTAGTAATGCTCCAAACACAAATAATAGCATATGAAGCACCCCCTAGGCCAGATTCCCAATCAGAACTACCACCAGAAGAAGAAACAGTGACTATCCTAGTGGAGGACATTTTTTTGAAGAAGCATATGAACCCCAACCCATCCCAGGCAGATGTGTCACCGCTGAAGGCCATACCACATTTGAACTTCCTACCCCTGCATGGATGAAAATAGTAGAAGAGCTTGGTAGGACCCACTCCACAAGGGTGGAAGCACAGTTACATGCAATGGCTATGATCGAGGAGCGTATTTTACAATCTCCTTATTTTGCTCACTTGGCCCCTCGCAGGTACATATCTGGGCACGAGCTTCAATATAAGACATATTTTTTGTTAATGGCAGAGTATCAGCTAGCCATCAAAAAGGAAATAGGCAAGAAACCCTCTGACGCAACTCAGTTTGAGCCCGATGACTTGCCTTCGGATGCGTAGAGTGGAGAAATATATCAAACATGG
>CM035407.1:94359732-94474732 GCA_020310875.1 Ceratopteris richardii | reverse complement strand
GCTTTTTTGCAGACACAGACCGATGCACTCATCAGTCAAGTTATTGCCGCAATTTCAGTTAGAACTGACGCACAATTGGTGGAGCCAGAGAATTTAAAGCTTATGCTGGATTCCTTAAAGCAGAGGACCACTAGGAATTTCAAATTAGCTAGAACTATGTATATACAAGGCATAGTTGATGAGCCTTAATTTTATTTTCTTTGCGGGTTTGCATCCACCGTGCGTGCCAGTGTTAGGCCGCCGGATGGGAATAATGTAATTGTATTTTTCATATATTGAACGCACCAAAAGGGCATGACGAGGAGATGTAACTTTTTATCTATTAATGAAAGGGCATTACAATGTTCTTCGGCAGTAGAGAGACAGGTTCGCTAGAGTGTCTGTCTGGGCGACGACGCCGGAGATGCTGTGTGCAGAGTTTGCAGATATTTTGAGTATATTTGCTTGTTGAATTGAAGTATTAAGTATTAACAGAGTAAAATCATATTCACAGTAATAAGTTTGTTTGACTGTGTTTTATTAACTCGTGCGATGAGTTTACTGTGTAATGATAACCGTAATTGGAGACAATAACTGCATCGCGTAGGCTGTTGACTTTGAGGGATAAGTACTGTGTAAGTAGTTATTTAATTTGGGAAAATCAATTTAAAGGGCCTCTGTATTATCAAACCCTTACCATCCCCAAGAACCCGAAAACAGATTAAAAGCGACTTGACAGAAGTCCTTTTAACAGTGGCGCCGTCTGTGGGAAGATGGAATAATCAGTAAGGGAAGAGCAGTACGCAAGGCAAGCAGTGGAGAATAGTACCCGTTAGTTGAAGAAGTGATATATGCCGGTTACCCGTTCCGGTGAGTCCTAGCTGAAGTATAGGAGAGATCAACATCCTTGGGCAGTTCCAAATTTATTAGGAACACCCTTGGGTGGTAGAAGTGCAAGCCAATTAAGCCCAGTTGTAGAAGGATTGAAGCTAGTTAACAGTGATTTTGGTGCCAGTTTGATGACACATGATGAGATTCCGGTGAATTCCGGTGTGAACCCGATACTTTCTGAAGAAGGTACAGTGACTTGTGGGTGTACAGAGACACAGTGCACAGTTAGTCCGACACTATCTGGTTAGAATTTGACCATTTTCGGTGATAAAATTGTGTTACCAAGTGAGACCGTTTCCGGTGAAAGGGTAACCTGGTTCCGTGAAGCCTAGAATTACCAGAATTCAGCCTCGACTACAACTTACTTTTCGGTTGACCATGGTTAAAGCAAGCCAAAGTTGTACAGGATTGGTCAGTGCAAGAGTTAATTTTCAAAGACAATCACCGGAAATATGTAGTTAAATTGGATGCTATGCAACCGTGTGATCTTCATGCATGACCATATGTAGCGGAGCCAGTCCATATGTTGGATGGGTTATCTGATGATGAGGAAAAGGCGTTCCTCAAGACCAATAAGGATCTGATCTCATTAGGTACTATAGATCTACAGTCCGTATCAGCCAATTGGAGTCCGGTAGTCTGTACGGTCGAACCAATGACCAGAGATGCAGAAGCAGATGATAGCGTCGCTATGGATGAAGCAACCTTACATCAACTATTGCAACCAGTTGATGATCTGGTAAAACCTCGAAAACGTTATGTACCGGAAGATCAATTAGTAACGTACGATTTGGGTGACACGGTCAACCCGCGACCAGTTAAGATTAAGGCAGGATTAGTCGAGACATTCCAAGATGATTTGGAACAACTTCTATGTGAATTCTTCGATGTTTTTGCTTGGGATTATAGAGACATGAAAGGTCTTGACCCACGGATTTATCAACATAGGGTAGTACTCAAACTGGATGCGAGGCCAATCAAATAATCTAGTTACAAAATGAATCCTAATTATGCGGCACAGGTGAAAGCAGAACTTGATCGTTTATTGAAGGTGGGATTTATTGTGCCTATTGAGCATGCTGAGTGGATCTCTCCCATAGTGATCGTCCCGAAGAAAAATAAATAGTTGCGTATCTGTGTTGACTACCGGAAACTCAATGCCGCCACTGTACCGGATCCGTTCCCTCTCCCCTTTCTAGATACAATGCTTGACAGGGTAGCAGGATACAAAATGTATTCTTTTCTAGATGGCTACAATGGATATAATAAAGTGAGGATGGCAGAACAAGATATACCGAAGACAGCATTCATCACTAATTGGGGTGTTTATGCTTGTACCGTAATGTGGTTCGGTTTACGGAATGCCCCGAGTACATTCCAAAGATGTATGTAGGAAGTCTTTTCACCCTACTTGATTACGTTTATGCAAGTATACTTGGATGATTTTTCCTTATTTGGCAAAACTTTGGCGCACATGTATCATTTACGATGTTGCTTTGAAAAGTGCCAGGAGTATCGACTATGTTTGAATCCTACTAAATCAGTTTTTGTGGTCTCCTATGGAAATCTGCTCGGTCATATTATCTCTAAACAAGGAATACAGGTCAATCCGGATAAAGTGGCAGCCGTATTGGAGGCACCAGCCCCAATAACACTGAAATAAGTTATGCGTTTTCTTGGCTAAATCTGGTGGCATGGCAGACATTTACGGTGGTTAGCTCATTTAGCGACACCACTTAATCGGCTTATGTCCAACGCTCCGTGGAAGTATGAATGGACTCAGGAGTGCCAAAGTGGATTTGATTGGTTGAAGGTCTTATTGACGCACGCCCCGATCCTGCAACCACCTGATTGGGAATGACCGTTCCATGTCTTCGTGGATGCATCAGATATTGCGATTGGTAGTGTCCTCATGCAACACATTGATAAATGGTTTCGGCCTGTGTACTATGCAAGCCGCCGCTTAGCTCTTGCGGAGAAAAATTACTCTGTGACAGAACGAGAATGCCTAGGATTGGTATACTCTGTTAAGAATTTTCGGCATTACTTGCTGGGCCATAAATTTACTTTTCATGTGGATCATGCTGCACAGGTGTACTTGGTTCGGCCGCAGCATTTAGGTTGTAGATTGGGCAGATGGGTTTCATTATTACAGGAGTTCGAATATGAAGTTATTCATCGACCCAGCACAACACATGCCTTGGTGGATTTTCTATCTCGATTGGAATCCGGTGAGTCTCCGGTAGGGGTTGATGACACTACACCGACAATTTACGTTACCGAAACAACTTCTGAAGACTCTCCAGAACCTCCTATTGCTACTAGCTAGTATGATATGTTACTCACTTTCCTCACTAATGGTTGTCTTCCTTCTAATACTCCCCCTGCTCTGCACCGAAAAATTGCAGTCTACAGTCACCGATTCCAGTTGATTGTGGGTCAATTGTATTACCTAGATCATACTGGTGTTTTACTTAGATGCATTCCTCCATGAAGCGGAATCAGTTATTACTATGGCTCATTCATTACCCTCTGGAGGGCACTTCGCATCTGATCTTACTCACCGTAAAATACTGCAAAGTGGGCTATGGTGGCCTACAATGTACAGAGATGTGGTTCAGTTTGTGCAACAATGTGATACCTGTCAACGGTCTGGAGAGCCCTTACAGCAGCACTTCTTTCCCCTTTAACCTGTTTTACCTTTGGAACCCTTTCAGAAGTGGGGTCTAGATTTTATTGGTCCCATAACACCACCAGCAACCCTCACCAACAATCGATATATATTGACTTGTATAGATTATGCCACCAGGTGCACGGAAGCTTGGGCTTTACGTTCTGCCACAGCTCTTTCGGTGGCTAAGTGTTTAATGAAGGATGTCTTTCCTCGATATGGACTACCTCTGGAAATAGTGTCGGACCAAGGAACACATTTTGCAAACAACTTAATGCAAGTACTGATGCAGACTTTTCAGATTATGCATAAATTTAGCTCACCATACTATCCACGTGCTAATGGTCTGGCTGAGAGTACCAATAAGACTCTGTTGAATATGCTCCACAAATTGATTTTAGAATGTCCGGAACATTGTGATCAACTCTTACTTGCAGTATTATGGGCATACCGGACCACGTACAAAGTGGCAACCGAAAAAACTCCGTTTAAACTTGCTTACGGTATAGAAGCTATTGCACCAATGGAAGTAGTGATCCTGAGCTTGTGTGTTGCCTTAGCTCAAAAATTGTTACCGGAAGAATCCTTGCCATTTCGGTTGGATACGCTCAGATCATTGGATGAACACCGCTGGGAAAGCTTCATGACTCTTCAAGAAGTTCAGCTCCGTCAAGCCCGTACTCATGACCGCTTCCTAAAAACCCCTGTCTTTACGGTTGATCAACTTGTTTTATTTTATAATGCCAAAGCCAACCGTGCTGTCGGAAAATTTAAATTACGGTGGTTCGGTCCATACCAGATTGCTGAATAAGTGGGACCAGCAAATTTTTGATTGGCGACCTTAACAGGTGTTCTCTTGCCAAAAGTGATTAATGGTTCTAAGCTTCGCCCATATCACCAGCCATTTGATAACCGCTTGTTGGTGCAGGACAATCACCAATTGATGTTTTGACATGAAAATGAAGTCAAGAATTTGAGAAGAGAACAAGTTGTGAAGCATGAAGGAAGGATACATTCAGAATTTGGAAGATGTGTACACATATGTACATTAGTTCAGATATAGATCACTTATACTTTTGATTAGTCATAAGTTTGTAAATTTTTGCCTATAAATACTATAGAAAATGTCGGGGAAAGTATGAGAGAGTATGAGAATAGAGAAATGAGGAGTTGTAAGAGTCATTAGATAGATTAGAAGTTAGTTGAGTTCTCTCTCATCATTCAGTTGTAATTTCCTTCAGAAATGACAGAAATTTTGCGCCCGATGTTTCTGAGTTTTCTCCTTCTGTGTTATATCTTTTGTGAAATGCTTTTGTACAAGTCTAAGTCTATAGGTGATAGACTTCTGTATAAGTTTTCAGCTTCTAATTGTAATCAGGCTGAGAGAATTGAGTGTAGGAACATTTACATGTGTTAATGGAAGAAGAGAAACTGCAGAAGGCGCATTTTTGATGGTCAATAATTTGATCATTTATCACTCCTTAGGTTAAAGTTGAGCAAGCAAGCACTCAATCTTTAAGTTGGAAGGTAAGCTACTTGTGGCTAAAAGCATTTGCTTAAACGGGTTCTATTCTTGGAACCATGTCTTAGAAGTTGCAGGTGTGAAAATTGACTCTACAGAGTGACAATTTTAGACATAGGTAACTTGTTGAGTTGATTTCTCAAGTTATACTAAATCTTTTGGAGTAATTCAACTTGGAGGAAGTGTGCAATCTTTAGGCGACACCTCGTGCAAAGTTTTATAAAAAACTTTACACATTTGATAAGTCAATGTGAGAGATATGTGCAACAGACTTTCTGTGTAGTCATCTTCTTCACAGAATTTTTTAAACCTTTGATAATTGGTCATTGATACTTTAAATTGATGAAGGTTTTGACTTACTCTTGATATAGAGGTGCTCTAATTTCAAGAGTAGGTTGTTCTTTTGGAGATTAACACTCTCCATCACCGCTGACATGTACTTAGTCTTTTTTGCATGTCATTTGTTTTTCTCTTTATCCCCCTCTTTCGATTGAACACTCACCGTAATTTCCTTGTTTTGGTATCTAACTATGATTAATCGCCGCCCGGTGTTACTGTTGCTATGCATGCATGCATGCCGTAATCATGAAGGATATCTTGCCAATATTGTGCGATGATTAGGGTTTTGCCACCTACTGTTGTTCGTGCTCTTACTTAATCGTGTTCTTTCCACTGATAATCGCTATTGTGTTTGTGTGATTGTGTGCTCTGTGTATTCTGTATTCTCCTATTTACTTGTGCGCCATGGAATCTCTCGCGAATGTCGCCACCTTCCGTGCAAGCCTCACTCCAGAAGTGAGTATTTGCGCACCCGTGGTCTGTTGGCCTTCGCTGAATTGCCTTGGCATTCAGTGGAGTGTCAACCATTCCATGCGCATATCATTTCTGCCATCAGTGCCACACCTGCTACTAAGCAGTGTTGGCCCATTTCTTGTTTACCATCTCGTGTCGTTATTACTTTAGCTACATTTGTTGAAGCTTTTCGACTTCCTCGGGAAGGATTGAAGAATGGTCCCCTTCTTTCCGTGGCCATCATACAAGGATTGTTTCCCCGGCACTCATCTAATGAGTATGCCATTTTGTGTAGACCTGAACCAGAGCGTACAGCTCTGCAATTTTTGGTAGCCATCCTGAATTTACAGAAACACACATATGGTATTGCCCGCCCATTCTATTCGATGATAGATACCGCTTCCACTGAGTCTGTCAATTTTGCCTCCTTCTATTTCCAGCGTATTCACCATGAATGTGTAGCAGTTATCAAACAAGTCACTAAGGGTGACCTTCCTCGTTCCCATTTACCCCACATCCTTACTTTTCTCTTTCTGGTGCTCCAAGCTGCGCAACCACCTCCAACCGCCCCTTTCTTGTTACATGAAGAATCTACTCAAATGCTCGAGGATGAGGAAGATGACGATGCCAACCTGCTTCAACTTTTTCGCCAAAAACACACAAGAACATGGTGCTCACTTGGAAGAATCCGAAGAGGTCTCTTCTTGGGAGGACTCTCATCAGCAGGATGAGAACACTGTGAAAGAAATTGTAGCCAAAATCATCACCGAAGTGATTGCCAATGCTGAGGTCGTGCTCGATAAATCTGAGGCGACAATTCAGAATCCAACCAGAATTGTCCTGGTGCAAAACACTCTTATTCCCCTTCCTCCACCAATTAACCCTGTTGAGCCCCCTGTAGTGTCTACTAGTGCCATCGCCAATGACATTCCTGAAGCACCTACTCCTCCATCCTCTTCTCCCGACTACTCTCCACCATCCTCTCCTCATCTGTTCTCAGCTTCTTCATCTCAACCACTTCCTGATCTTCCTCCTCTGACTCTGATGTTTAATGAACTAGAATCTATGGGTCGCCTCCTGATCCAATATTACTAGCAGTTATCTCTTCAATTCAAACTCGCAACCGAGAATATCAGGCAGCAATTGCAAGGTAAAGTCGATTTGCTTGAAGCCAACATCGCTCCGTTGCAGGAAGAAGCAAATGCAGTCAAGGCAGAGAACCATGCCTTGCAGGTTCAACTTTGTTGAAGATTCACTCACTAATTATGCATAATGACATGAAGATAAAGGAAATCAGAAACAAAGTGTTCAGAAAACCAAAGCCTTAGTGAAGGGACAAATTCACGCTTGTAACATACAGCGTAGAAGTTTCCAGAACTAGTTTGTTAGAAATCCGGATCAAGAAATGTATATAAGAGAGAGCATAGAACCAGAATGTAGAGTGCATAGAACAGTAGAGAGAGCGCATATGAGATAGAGAATAGAAGTAAGAATAGAAGACGCCAAAGATCCCGTATGTAAAGATGAATAACAAAACCTGAAATGTCAGGTATTCATCTAAGAGAGATGGTAAGGAATAACTACTCAAAGTAGGAGAGTTTTCCATAGCTATGAGCGAAGTGAGGCCAAGCTATTTGTACACATCTTCTCTAATAGAAAACACATGTTCATGTGGAAGTTTGAGCGCATTCTTCGTATGTGAAGAAATCTGAGAATTTTCATGTTATGGTGAAAAGTTAGTTAACAGTTAAAGTTTTTCTCAGTAAAGGTTTTCCGATACTTCTATGAGCTAGATCTCGAAGCACAGTGTAACGTTTTGTATGAGATATAGCTTATTTTGTAGCTATAAGTCTCTACTATAAACTGATCAAAGATTTTGGTAAAATGGATATGTACACACAGTACAAAGTCTGACCGGAAAGAGGCATTCAGAACTGGTGAAGTTTTTCCTTAAATTTCAGATAGAGTGCATTCAGTGATGGAAGTTCATGTACCACTTCCTTACTTCATGCACAAACACTTGAAGTAATTACAAACAAAGTTACAGTTGATTCTGGTAGGATTTCAGTACAATTACGGTAACATTCTAGTGTCAGTCAGATGAAGTTCCGGTGGAATTTTGGTGGTTTCAAATCACAATTTTGCTAGAGTTAAATGACGCAAATATTGTTTAACTGTAAACAAACACAGTAGTGTAAAGACGGAAATAAATAAGTTCAGAATTGTAGTTTGAAGAAAATGAGAAGCTTTCTGTAAAGTGAATTTTCGGTGTTCACTAAATACAGTTATAAGTTCTCAGTTTTAGAAAGCTTGCTAAGCTATTGATGATTATAGAGGTGTTCTAACATCACTCTAGCTTAGTTTCTGTGGTGTAAGCAAATTCCGCAATAAGCACTGCACCAAGAGTGGTATCAGAGCAAAGGTTATCAGTAGTATCAAGCAGGCTAACCACAAGTGGTACCAGAGCAAAAAAGGTTTCTTAGAAGAAGAAACCGAAAGAGAATTTGAAGAATGTCGTTAAGATGAAGGACTTTGTAGATAGTCTTGGATCGATTGGTGAAGATATCGAAGACCACAGATTAATAGCTCAAGTGCTTACAGGTTTGAGAGGAGATGAAAGGTGGAAACCTTTCGTACTCTCAACTGAACTGTCTTTAAATCATTTTGTACCACATTTAAATCAGTTGCTTGGACTAATGCTAACGTTTGAGCAAGATTTGAAGATAGATGGAGAAAAAGGACATAGTTCGGCTATGTATGCAAAGAAAAAGAAGAAAGGTGATAAAGGTAAAGAAAAAGATGAACTCATGCAAATTATGCAAGAGGAAGAGGTAACGTCAGGAAAAGAAGTAAAGGAAGAGGTAATCAGACTAATAACAAGAAAGCTTGTTGGATCTGTGGATTAAGCAATCACTTGGCTCATGATTGCTGGCATAATTCCCAAGGATCAAACCAGAATCAAAACAATAATAGCAGAGGCAGAAGCGGAAGATATCAAAGAGGAAGACAAATCCAAAGAGGCGGATATGGTAGAGGTGGAGCAAGAACTTGGGGACAGAATCAGTCTCACAACACTACCTACTACAACTATGCAAATGATACGCAGAATGACGATCATACAACATTGATGATGAACTCAATAAGTACATCAGAAAATGAAGACCTCAAAGTATTCTATATTGACTCTGGTTGTTCAAATCATTTGTCTAGAAATATAGAATTATTATCAGAATTAGAAGGAGGCATTTCAAATCATACAGTACAGACAGGTGATAACACAAAACATAATGTAAGGTCAATTGGAAAGGTAAAGTGTAAGAATGGAGCTGACCTACTAACAAATGTGTTGTATGTTCCAACAATTCCGAAGAATCTGATCAGTGTTGGTCAGATAGTAGAAAAAGGTTTTCAAGTCAGGTTTACAAATGAAGGAGTATTTGTCGAAGATCCAGAGAAAGGATACAAACAGATTGTCCATGGTAAAAAGGAAGGTAGAATTTTTACTCTGAAAGTACAAGGGAATGTTGGTCAAGCCTTGATCACACATGGTGATGAGGTATTTACAGAACTAGACCTCTGGCATAAGAGGTTAGGACATTTTAATGAAAAGGGAATCAAAGTTATGGTAGAGAAACAATCCGTGAGAGGATTACCAAACATGAAGAACCAACATATGATTCACAAATGTGAAGCCTGTCAGATGGGAAAAGCCCACAAGTTACCATTTCAGAAAAATGGTTACAAACATGATGGTGTGCTAGAGCTCATACATACAGATGTATGGGGACCTACAAAAAAAGGATCTATCAGCGGATCGAGATATTATGTTCTTTTCATTGATGATGCAACAAGATGGATAACTCTTTATGTTTTGAAAGAGAAATCAAAAGTGTTTGGAGCTTTCAGACATTTTCATGCATATGCTGAAAGACTTACAGGACAGAAACTCAAAAGACTAAGGTCTGATGGACGAGGAGAATATTTTTCTCGAGAGTTCAACGATTATCTGTGGAATGCAGGTATCAAAAGAGAAATAACTTGCAGGTATACACCGCAACAAATTGGAGTAGCAGAAAGGAGAAATCAAACTCTAGTTGAGTTTGCACGAGCTATGCTCAAAGAAAAAGATTGTCCAAATTATCTTTGGGCTGAAGGTGTAAATACAGCTACATACCTCGTAAACAGATTACCATGTAGAGCTTTAAATGGGATGACCCCTTATGAAGCTTGGTGGGGTAAGAAACCAACACTTGATCATTGCAAAGTGTTTGGATCAGTTGCGTATGCTTATGTACCATCACAGTTGAGACATAAGCTTGAACCAAAAGCTAAAAAATATGTGTTCATTAGATATGATGAAAAGCAGATGGGTTACAGGTTATGGAGTCCTCTAACCAAACAGTTTACTGTTTCCAGAGATGTGACATTTGATGAAGGAAAGAGCTGGTATACAGATAAAGAACATAGTGTTGAAACACTTGAAGAAGAGATAAGAAGAAATGAAAAAGGTAAATCACATATGCAGGTAAATGGAGATGAAGATCATATGCAAGCAAGTACATCCAGGATCGGATCAGGTATGAGAAACGAAGATGGATCAAGATTTGATGAAGATGTGTATTCAGATACACATGAAGAGTTTGAACCAAGAAGGTCAAATAGAGAAAGGAAACAACCAACAAGGTATTCTTATGACACTTGTTATTTAACTCAGAAAAACTATGCTTACTTAGTAAAGGAAGATGAAGAACCTTAGAATTATGGTGAAGCAAAAGGTAAGAAACAATGGGAAGAAGCAATGAAAGAAGAGTTTAATGCTCTTGAAGAGAACAAGACTTGGGAACTTGTTCCAAAACCAAATGGTAAGAAAGTGATTGGAAACAAATGGGTTTACAAAGTCAAGAAGCTTGCAGATGGAAGGATAGCCAGATACAAAGCTAGACTGGTTGTCAAAGGCTATGCTCAGACATATGGCATAGATTATGATGAGACGTTTAGTCCGGTGGCGAAGATGTCAACCATAAGGACATTGATTGCAATAGCAGCATCAAAAGGATGGAAGCTAAGTCAGCTAGATATAAAGAATGCATTTCTGAATGGATATATATCAGATGAGGTTTACATGGAACAACCTGAAGGGTTCGTAAGTTCCAGATACCCAGAATATGTTTGCAGATTAAGAAGAGCTCTCTATGGATTGAAACAAGCTCCACGAGCTTGGAATTACAGACTTGTGAAGTATCTCAATGACCTTGGATACCAAAGCTCAAAGGCAAATGCAAGTTTACTGATCAAGAAAATAGATGAAGGTATGATCTACATTTGTATTTATGTAGATGACATAATAATCACAGGTACCTCAGATGAAGGAATCAAAGAGGTAAAGAGACTGCTTGAAAAAGAGTTCAAGTTCAGTGATCTAGGAAAGTTATCATACTTTCTTGGAATGGAAGTTACACATACAGATCATGGTATATATATTTCACAAGAAAGGTATCTCCTAAACTTACTGAAGAAGTTTAACATGGAGAATTGCAGAGAAGCTACAACACCGCTTGAAGTAAATCATAAACTCAGCAAATATGGTGGTGCAGAGTTTAAAGATATGAGGAAGTATGAGTCATTTGTGGGAAGCTTAATTTATGCTACACTAACAAGACCAAATATAAGTTATGCAATGGGAGTTCTCTCACAGTTCATGCATTGTCCGAAGGATCAACATTGGGTTGCAGGACAAAGAGTTCTTAGATATATCAAAAGAACTATAAAGGAAGGATTATATTATCCTTATACATCAGATATAAAGCTGAGTGCATACAGTGACTCAGACTGGGTAGGAAGTCAAGATGACAGAAGGTCAACACATGGGTATATGAAATACCTAGGAGATAAGCTAGTGAGCTGGTGTTCGAAGAAACAACACACAGTGGCTTTATCGTCAACAGAAGCCGAATATAAAGGACTTGTAGAAGCAGCAAAAGAAGTGATATGGATGCAGACCTTGTTCAGAAGCATGGGTATTGATCAAGGTATACCTATCATACATGGAGACAATATGAGCTCGTTATATCTTGCAGCAAATCCAGTATTTCATGCAAGAACAAAACACATAGAGATTCAATATCATTTCCTGAGGGAAAAGGTAATGGAGAAGGAGATTGAATTGGTATTCACTCCTACAAAAGATCAGATTGCAGATATTCTGACAAAGAGCTTAGATGGAGTAAAGACAAGCAGATTCAAAGAAATGGCAGGTATAAAAGAAAAGAAGGATATGTGAAGACCGGAAGATGCAAATTAGTGATTGAGGGGGAGCTGTTGAAGATTCACTCACTAATTATGCATAATGACATGAAGATAAAGGAAAGCAGAAACAAAGTGTTCAGAAAACCAAAGCCTTAGTGAAGGGACAAATTCACGCTTGTAACATACAGCGTAGAAGTTTCTAGAACTAGTTTGTTAGAAATCCGGATTAAGAAATGTATATAAGAGAGAGAGCATAGAACCAGAATGTAGAGTGCATAGAATAGTAGAGAGAGCGCATATGAGATAGAGAATAGAAGTAAGAATAGAAGACGCCAAAGATCGCGTATGTAAAGATGAATAACAAAACCTGAAATGTCAGGTATTCATCTCAGAGAGATGGTAAGGAATAACTACTCAGAGTAGGAGAGTTTTCCATAGCTATGAGCGAAGTGAGGCCAAGCTATTTGTACACATCTTCTCTAATAGAAAACACATGTTCATGTGGAAGTTTGAGCGCATTCTTCGTATGTGAAGAAATCCGAGAATTCTCATGTTACGGTGAAAAGTTAGTTAATAGTTAAAGTTTTTCTCACTAAAGGTTTTCCGGTACTTCTATGAGCTAGATCTCGAAGTACAGTGTAAATCTTTGTATGAGATATAGCTTATTTTGTAGCTATAAGTCTCTACTATAAATTGATCAAAGATTTTGGTAAAATGGATATGTACACATAGTACAAAATCTGACCGAAAAGAGGCATTCAGAACTGGTGAAGTTTTTCTTTAAATTTCAGATAGAGTTCATTCAGTGATGGAAGTTCATGTACCACTTCCTTACTTCATGCACAAACACTTGAAGTAATTACAAACAAAGTTACAGTTGATTCCGGTAGGATTCCGGTACAATTACGGTAACATTCCAGTGACAGTCAGATGAAGTTCCGGTGGAATTTTGGTGGTTTCAAATCACAGTTTTGCTAAAGTTAAATGACGCAAAGATTTTTTAACTGTAAACAAACACAGTAGTGTAAAGACTGAAATAAATAAGTTCAGAATTGTAGTTTGAAGAAAATGAGAAGCTTTCTGTAAAGTGAATTTTCGGTGTTCACTAAATACAGTTAT
The DNA here is from genome assembly GCA_020310875.1 of Ceratopteris richardii. Lineage (NCBI taxonomy): Eukaryota > Viridiplantae > Streptophyta > Polypodiopsida > Polypodiales > Pteridaceae > Ceratopteris > Ceratopteris richardii. The sequence goes on along the minus strand of CM035407.1, from coordinate 94,461,512 downwards.
AAGTTCTCAATTTCAGAAAGTTTGCTAAGCTATTGATGATTATAGAGGTGTTCTAACATCACTCTAGCTTAGTTTTTGTGGTGTAAGCAAATTCCGCAATAAGCACTGCACCAACAAACTTCAACAACTTCAAGCCCAGATCGCTGAGCAGGACAACCTGATTGCCCAACGTGATGCACCACTTGCTGCGTTAAATGAACAGAATGTCCTTTTATCCACTCCTGATGAAGAAATAAAGTAGTTAACGTAGTTAGTACAGGATAAGGAAGATGCTCGGGTGGCTCTGGGCAATTTATTAGAAGAAACCCGTGCGGATCTTGAACTCGTGACCCAAAAAGGATAGGAAATGGCTGATCTGGCCATGCAGAACACTGAGGAATTAAAGACACTGTCCTTTGAACTTCACCAGAAGTGTCGTGACTTGGATGCACAGACCCTCCGGACAATTCAGATAAAGAAGGAGATTGAAGGAATCATGAAAGAAAGGGATGCATATTACAAAACCATCCAATATCAAGCTCAGGAGCTTGAACACAGAGAAAAGCAGCTAGGTGCTGAAGCAAAAAAGATTATCCAGAGTTGATGCTCAAATTGCTAACATGAGGCTGAGCAGAGATGCTACGATAGCCAATGAATTCTATTTACAAGAAGCTTTTTTGCAGACACAGACCAATGCACTGATTAGTCAATTTATTGCGGCAAGTTCAGTCAGAACAAACGCACAATTGGTGGAGCCAGAGACTTTAAAGATTATGCTGGATTCCTTAAAGCAGAAGATCACTAGGACTTTCAAATTAGCTAGAACTATGTATATACGAGGCATAGTTGATGAGCCTTAATTTTATTTTCTTTGCGGGTTCCCGTCCACTGTGCGTGCCAGTGTTAGGCCGCCGGATGGGAATAATGTAATTGTATTTTTCATATATTGCACACACCAAAAGGGCGTGATGAGGAGATGTAACTTTTTATCTATTAATGAAAGGGCATTATGGTGTTCTTCGGCAGTAGAGAGATGGGTTCGCCAGACTCTCTGTCTGGGCGATGACATTGGAGATGCTGTGTGCAGATTTTGCAGATATTTTGAGTGTATTTGCTCGTTGAATTGAAGTATTAAGTGTTAACAGAGTAAAAGCATATTCACAGTAATAAGTTTGTTTGACTGTGTTTGATTAACTCGTGTGATGAGTTTACTGTGTAACGATAATTGTAATCGGAGACAGTAACTGCATCGCGTAGGTTGTTGACTTTGAGAGATAAGTACTGTGTAAGGAGTTATTTAATTTGGGAAAATCAATTTAAAGGGCCTCTGTATTATCAAACCCCTACCATCCCCAAGAATCTGAAAAGAGATTAAAAGCGACTTGATGGAAGTCCTTTTAACACCACTCAAGTGACTGTCAAAAGTGAAGGAAAGAAAAGAAAGAAAAAAGAAACCATGTCAAAAAAAGAAGAATCTTTGTTTGAGGTTCGTGAGAACTTCAAGAAATATGAAATAGAAGATAGACAAATCATGGTATGAATGCCTAATAGAAAAGCTGAGGTTGGAGAAGTATATGATAATCGAGAGAAAACCAAAAGAATAATAGTTGCCATAGAAGGAGAAGAAGAGAAATGTACCTACATAGGGCATGATTTGATAACTAAAGAAGAAGAAGCATTAGTTGCCCTATTGCGAGAATATAGAGATGTGTTCTCTTGGAGTTACAAAGACCTGAAAGGAGTAGACCCTGATATATGTTCTCATAGAATCCCTATGACTCGATGCAAAACCTACGAAACAGAAATCGTACACGTACAATGATAACTACGCTGGAAAGATTAAAGAAGAAATAGATCGTTTGATAGAAGCAGGATTCATTTATGAAATTGAGCATACTGAATGGGTATCCCCCATTGTGGTTGTTCCCAAGAAGAATGGAAAATTGTGTGTGTGTATTAACCTTAAAAAAGTTAATGCCGCCATGATCAGAGATAGTTATCCTCTTCCTATCATAGAACACTTATTGGAAAGAGTTGGAGGCAAGGAAGTTTACAACTTTCTTGATGGTTTTTCAGGCTATAATCAAGTAGCCATCGCTCCAGAAGATCAACATAAGACGGCTTTTGCCACAGAATGGGGCATATTTGCATTTCATGTGTCATGTTTTTAAGGAATTCTTACGCAATAATTTGGAAGTTTATGTTGATGAAATATGTGCTCATTTGAATATCAGGCAGATGCATATCCTAGAGTTAAGACAAGTATTTGACAAATGTCGAGAATATCAGGTTTTTCTGAACCCAGAAAAATGTGTTTTCATGGTTAGACAAGGATGATATTTTGACAGATGAAGAAAAAGCAAAAGGTAATTGCAGATCTACCTAGGCCAAATAATGTAAAAGAGGTACAAGCATTTATGGGACACTGCCATTATTACAGACGATTCATACACATGTATGCAATCATAGCCAAGCCTCTATACTCTCTTTTGACTAAGTTTGAATGGACAGATGAATGTGAGAATTCATTCAATGAACTTAAAAGACATTTGTGCTTAGCACCTACATTGACAACCCCTGATTGGAGCAATCCATTCCATGTACATGTGGATGCATCCAACTATGCCATAGGATGTGTGTTAGCACAACCCACGAATGAAGGTAATATAGATCTCCCCATAGCTTACGCAAGCAGACAGTTAAATGCAGCAGAAAGAAATTACACCACTACAGAACGAGAAGGATTAGGAATGATTTACACAGTAAAGAAATTCAAGCATTATTTGTTGGCGAATAAGTTCAAATTCTTTACAAATCATCAAGCATTACTGTACTTAGTCAATAAGCCATGTAACACGGGACGATTAATACATTGGTTTCTATTACTCATGGAGTATGATTTTGAAGTAGTAGTGAGGAAGGGAAAGACACATCTTAGAGCTGACCACCTCTCGAGACTAACCTCAGGAGAAACCCCTCAAGGGATAGCGGATGATTTACCCGATGCTTATTTGTTTAACCTTGAGATAACACTAGAATGGGCTAAGCCTATTGTCCCTATTCTCACTTATGGACCCAAGAATCCTAGGATAAGGATCAAGGAAGGAGAGATTACAAAGTCTCAAAGATATCAAATAATAGCAGGAAGTATATATATACAGGATAATCAAAAGATTCTTGCTTGTTGTTTAGATGAATCAGAACATGTGAATTGGTTGCAATTAGCACACATAGGTGCATTAAAGCAACATCATTCGAAACATCGTACATTGCAAACTCTGCATAGACTAGGAGTATATTGGCCTTCGATGGAAGCAGATGTCTACAAGTTGTGTAAAGAATGCCATGTTTGTTCTGAAAGACCACCAGTAGAACATGCTACATTATAAATTCCCTCAAGGAATGACCTTAGCATGACAACGCAGTCTAGAGCAGGAAGCTCAAGACTATTCAATTATTGGTAACAATCTATACAAACGAGGACGAGATGGATACCTAAGACAATGTGTTCATGAGAGCGATTATTTGAGCGTACTAGAGACTACACACCAAGGTGTTGCAGGAGGACATTTTGGACCTGATAGGATAATCAAAGCCATCCTCTTTGCAGGATTATGGTGGCCCACTCTTCACATGGATGCCCATACCTATGTAAAGAGATGTGATGTGTGCCAAAGAACTCAATTTCCCACTCGCAGAGATGAAATGCCATTGAAACCCATGATGGGAGGACGTGCATTTTCTAAGTGGGTTATAGACTTTGTAGGACCCATTAACCCCCCCTGCAAGAGGAACACATGCTGAATACATTATTGTTGCAACATATTATCTTACCAAATGGGTAGAGGCAAAAGCCACGAAAAAGAATGATGCACACACGACTGCAAAATTCTTATTTGAAAATGTCTTTACAAGATATGGATTGCCTATAGAGTTAGTGAGCGATCGAGGAACTCACTTTCTAAACCAAGTGATTGAATATTTGTTACAGGATTTTATGGTGATTCACAAGAAATCTGCACCATATCATCCTCAGGCCAATGGTCAAGCAGAAAGCACTAACAAGATCCTTTGTAACGTACTGACGAAACTCATGAACAACAAATGTCCAGATTGGGACAAACAATTACATCAAGTTGTTTGGGCATATCGAGTGGCCTACAAGACCGTACTCAATGCAACTCCCTTTCATATGGTTTTTGGTCAGAATGATGTGCTTCCTTTGGACCTTTTGATACCGACCCTTAAGGTTGCACAATAACATCAATGGACCGGCCATGAATTATCAGCAAGAATAATGGACTTGGAACGATTAGGAGAAACCAGGATGAAAGTAGCAACAGGAATATATGCGGCAAAGAAACGACAGAAAGCCTATTTTGATGCGCATGTGAAAGATAAAGGCTGAAAAGAAGGAGATTTAGTCCTAGTGTATAGGCTGAAACAACACGCACCAAAGTTAGAAAAGCGAGGTTATGGACCTATGATCATTAATAGACTCTCGACAAGTGGACCGGTATAATTAGCCTCCTTAGAAGGAGAAATAATGCCTAATTACATTAGTGGCTGTAGAGTCAAGTTATATGAGGAACCTCTTACTGAGGATATGCTTAGAGAACTCACGTTGGCAAAGAAGCGTAAGGAGGAAGAAAATAGGATATGTGCTGAAGCTCAGGCAGAAGCCATAGAATGCATTAAGCACATGAAGCTAAGAAGACAAGGACTAGGGAGAGAACATTATAACCAGCTGAAAACAACACCCAGATACCCCATGGCCATGTGTCAAGCAAAGTCAAGTACCCATCCTAGCATAGTGGATCGGAGACCATTCATTACAGTCAGGCTAGAGCACGACAACCCTTGCCAAGAGCTCAGGGCTTTAATTGACTCAGGTGCTGCGATAAGTGCGATTAGATGGTCCCACTATAAGGACTCAGGAATAGAAATGCGGCCAGTTGAGGCATACCTCATATGGCTAGGAGGCACCCCTTGCATGGGTGAGGTGGACCTTTCTATCCTCATACATGATGTGACCATGACAGCGAAGCTACTAGTGTGCCATGATGATGACCTGATAGAACCCCTAATCCTTGGCCAAGATTGGCTACTGTTGGGTGTGTGTAGAAGTGCGAGAGACACACAAGAAGCACACACAAGGAGCACAAAAGCAGCAAGACACACGGAGAAGACGATGGCTGGAATAGCTCTCTCTATTGATCGATAAACTGAACTAAAGTAAGAGCTGAGTAATATCCCTAAGTACAAAATACCACCACATATGAGAGTATCAAGTATGTGGTAACATGGGGAAAAAACCTCTAGCCAACACTAGAGTAAAAAGTGCCCATGTATAGGGAAAAGGTTCACATCAAAGCTACTCGAGGAACACATAAGTGTAACAAACCTCCCTGGAGCAAATGATGTGAAAACATACAGGGAGTGACAGATCAGCCCCCACAAGGTAGCAAGCCTAAAGCTTTGCGAAAAGCTTCAAACTTTTCCCGTGGAAGAGCTTTGGTGAATATGTCTGCCACATTATCTTGTGTAGGCACATATACCAAATCAATATCTCCTGCATGAAGGCGCTCTCTCACATAGTGATAATGCACCTGTAAATGTTTGGTCCGTGCATGAAACACTGGGTTTCGTGCAACAGCCAAAGCACTCTGACTATCAGTGAGAATATGCGTAGCAACATCAATCTCCATGCAAAGATGCATCAATAGGCGTCTCAGCCATATACACTCCACTATCGCTGTGAAAACTGCCCTGTACTCAGCTTCACAACTCGATGTCGCCACTGTAGGTTGCTTCTTACTCAACCAAGATATGCATGAGTCTCTAAGGAAAAAGTAATTACCACTAGTGGACACGCGAGTGTCATAACAACCAGGAATCTGAATCTCTTGAGATCAGAGCTCCCACAATACTGGTCAGACATGAAGACTCAGTGGTCCCAAGAAACACTGATGTCGTGAAGAACACTAAGGTTCAATGTCATCTCACTGTAGAAGAGCTGCTCAAAGCAAATCCTGAGTTATGGAATCATGTGAAGGATCAGGTCCCCGAACTTGATTCCAATATGCCAAAAATAGGCTCTATGCAAAATGTTCCAGAGATACCTCTCGATAAAATAGGAGACATGTGTGAGGGTGAAGAAGGTAATATTTATCTTCCAATCACCTACCAAGGTTACACAACCAAAGCAATCATAGATTCAGGTGCGGGTGTTGCTATTGCGACCACCTCTTTGTGGAAGCAATGGGGCAAACCCACATTAAGACCATCTAGAATGAAGCGTCAAATGGCTGACGATCATTTTGAAAGACCTCTAGGATTGCTCGAAGGGATAACTCTAACCACTTGTGGTGTGGAGTTTGAACATACATTTGCTATATGTGACTTTGAGAAAAATAATGTCTATGAGATGATCCTAGGAAGACCCTTCCTACGACAATTGCAAATAGTATAGGATTGGGGAACTAACTCCTTGTACTTACAGCACTTAGGGGTCACCACCAAGGTCAATTTGAAGGATTACTCCTTCAGAGATGTACCACCCCTACAGTGGAATCCTATCCACAAAGTGAAAGAAGATTCCATCTCTGTGCATTCTGAAAGTTCACATGATCCATCATGGTTGCATGAAGATACTCATTTGTGTATGTGCAAGGTCGCAGAGGAAGAGGAAAAACATTTAAAGGCAAGAGAAGAAGGAACTTCGCTAGGAGATAGACCAATTAAAGACCCAGCCTATACACCAATGATCTTTCCAGATGAGGAATTTGAGCCTCATGGCTGGCCAGAAATCTTAGCCACCATGGACATTGCTGTCAATGAAGAACAATGGACACCTCATTGTGATGAGGAGGGTTATGATATCTCAGTGTTCATGTGCCAGCCCTTGCTAGAAGAATGTGACCCTAGTGATGTCATAGAAGAAGAAGAGAATGACGATGATATAGAGTCCATTGTGATGGATAAGTTGCTTTAACTCAGAGCAGCACTATCTAGAAGATATAGGAGTGTTCACCCAGAAAGAAGAAGAACCTCTCACAAGTATTAAAACGGTAAATTCAAAGGATCGAAGTGAGAGTAGTCAAAAGAAAAAGAAAAGAAAAGCAGTGAAACAAGAAGAGGAGGAATCATTGTTTGAAGTACCAAAAAACTTCAAGAAATATGAAGTTGATGACCGCAAAATTTTGGTACGAATGCCTAAGAGAGAGGCCATCATAGGAGAATCATATGATAATAAAGAAAAGACCAAGAAGATCGTAGTGACCATCGAAGAGAACGAAGAGAGATGCACATATATAGGAGATGACCTAAGTGCAAGAGAAGAAATGGAGCTTGTAGCTCTATTAAGGGAATATAGGGATGTGTTTGCATGGCACTATAGAGACTTGAAAGGGGTAGATCCAAGAATTTGCTCTCATACTATCCCCATGACTGCTGATGCCAAGCCCACCAAAGAGAAGCCCTACACATATAATGATACATATGCAGCCAAAATAAAAGAAGACATTGATAGACTGATTGAAGCTGGATTCATCTATGAGATTGAGCATACTGAATGGGTGTCCCCCATCGTAGGGGTGCCCAAGAAGAACGGGAAGTTGCGAGTGTGTATTAACCTTAAAAAAGTTAATGCCGCTACTATTAGAGATAGTTATCCACTTCCAATCACGGAACACCTTTTGGAGCGTGTTGCATGCAAGGAAGTTTATAGCTCCCTTGATGGATTTTCAGGTTACAATCAAGTAGCCATTGCCCCAGAAGATCAACACAAAACAGCTTTTGCTACAGAGTGGGGAATCTTTGCATTTCGTGTGATGCCATTTGGGCTCACAAATGCACCTGCAACATTCCAAAGGCTCATGTGTCATGTTTTCAAAGAGTTCTTGCGAAAGAGCTTAGAAGTATATGTGGATGATTTATGTGCTCATTCCTAAGAAAGAAGATTTCACATCCCTGAGCTCAGACAAATCTTCAACAAGTGTAGAGAATATCGAGTGTGTCTGAACCCAGAAAAGTGTGTGATCATGGTGCGTCAAGGTAAAATCTTAGGTTATATTGTTTCTAAGAATGGAATCTCAATAGATAAGGTACGAGCCATAGCGGAGCTGCCAAGGCCAAGGAATGTTAAGGAGGTACAAGCTTTTATGGGCCATTGTGGATATTATCGTAGGTTTATCCACATGTACGCGATCATAGCTAGACCCCTTTATGCCTTGTTGTCTAATTTTGAGTGGAACGATGAATGCGAGAGTTCTTTCAATGAACTGAAGAAACGTTTGTGCACAGCACCAATACTGACCACTCCTAATTGGAATAAGCCATTCCATGTCCATGTGGATGCATCCAATCATGCCATAGGATGTGTGCTAGCACAACCCACAGGTGAAGGGAATTTAGATTTGCCCATAGCATACGCTAGTAGACAACTAAACCCAGCTGAAAGAAATTATACCACAACTGAGCGAGAGGGCTTAGGCATGGTATATGCTGTGAAGAAGTTTAGACACTATTTATTGGCCAACAAGTTCAAGTTTTTTACTGATCATCAAGCTTTGTTATATTTGGTCAATAAACCTTGCAATACTGGACGCTTAGTAAGATGGTTCCTCTTACTAATGGAGTATGACTTTGAAGTTGTTGTCAGGAAAGGTAGAACCCACCTTCGGGCAGATCACCTTTCTCGCATCACTTCAGGAGAGTCACCGCAAGGAGTGTCTGACGAATTACCCGATGCTTATCTGTTCAATTTAGAAGTTGTTCCTAAATGGGCAAATAAGTTGGTACCAGTCCTAACCTTCGGCCCCACAAATAAGAATGTGAAAACCTCACAAGAAGAAATTGTAAGATCACAAAAATATCACATATTGGCAGGAAGCATGTACAAACAAGATACTGAGGGTGTATTAGCTTGTTGTGTCGAGGATGATGAACATAGTAGTTGGTTGCAGCAAGCTCATGAAGGATTGCTAGGAAATCACTATTCTAAACAACGAACATTACAGAATTTGAAGCGTCTAGGAGTGTATTGGCCTAGCATGGACAAAGAAATACATGAATGGATTAAGAATTGTCCAATGTGCAGAGAAAGACCCCCAGTGGAGCATGCGACCCTTTATCAAGTGTCATTTATTCCAGATTGGAGTGCTCCATTGGTAGAGTTTATGAGGTCGGGAAGATTATCCAAAGAGGCTAGTCTAGCAAGAAGACGAAACATGGAGCAAGAGGCTCAAGGTTATGCCTTAATAGGAGAGAACCTATACCGAAGAGGCAACGATGGTTACTTAAGACTGTGCGTTCATGAATCAGACTATTTAAAGTTCTTAGAAACTGCACATAGTGGTGTTGCAGGTGGACATTTTGGTCCTGACCGAGTGATCAAGACCATTCTATTCTCAGGACTTTGGTGGCCCACTCTTCATATGGATGCACATACCTATGTGAAGAAATGTGACACATGCCAACGTGCACAATATCGTGTTAGAAAAGACGAGATGCCCTTGAGGCCAATGATGGAAGGGTGTGCATTTTCCAAGTGGGGCATAGACTTCATAGGTCCTATTAACCCCCCAGCTAGAAACTCCCATGCAGAGTATATTATTGTAGCCACAGATTACCTTACAAAGTGGGTAGAAGTGAAAGCCACAACAAAGAATGATGCTCAGACTATGGCTAAGTTCTTATTCGAGAATGTGTTCACGAGATATGGGCTACCAATAGAGTTAGTGAGCGATAGAGGCACACACTTCTTGAATGAGGTCATTGAAAATCTTCTCCAAGAATTCTTGGTGATACATAAAAAGTCTGCCCCTTATCACCCACAAGCTAACGGACAAGCTGAGAGCACCAATAAGATTCTCTGTAACGTATTGACAAAACAGGTAAATAATAAACGCTCTGATTGGGACAAAGAACTTCATCATGCTGTTTGGGCTTATAGAGTTGCCTACAAAATGGTACTCAACGCCACCCCATTTCAGATGGTCTTCGGACAAAACACTGTGCTACCATTAGATTTCTTAATCCCTGCCTTAAAAGTAGCACAAGAGTATGAGTGGAATGGGCATGAATTGTCCTCTAGGATCTTTGATCTCGAACGCTTAGGTGAGACGAGGCTACGAGCGGCAGCAGGTATCTACGCTGCAAAGAAGAGGCAAAAGGCATACTTTGATGCACACATCAAGGATAAGGGATTGAAAGAGGGAGATCTAGTGTTGATTTATACACTAAAACAACATGCCCGTAAATTGGAAAAAAGAGGATATGGACCCATGATCATTAATAGAATTTCCACTAGTGGTGTTGTTCAATTGGATACTTTAGAAGGTGACATCTTGCCAAACTATATCAGTGGTTGCAGAGTCAAGTTATATCAAGAACCTCTTACAGAGGACATGCTAATGAGACTCAACTCTGCTAAGAAACAAAAAGAAGAAGAGTTAAGAGTGAGAGAAGAAGCACAGGCAGAGGCCAGAGAGCGTATTAGGCGAAATAAGTTAAGGCGATTAGGCCTAGAGGTCAACTCAAAAGCCCCAAAATATCACATGGATATGTGCCAAAAGTCAGGCATAGCGACTTCTCAAGTCATTGACCGAAGACCCTTTGTGACCATAGAGATAGGACAAGGGAAGGGTGCAAGGACGGTGAAAGCATTGGTTGACTCAGGTGTAGCAAGTAGTGCAGTTAGACTTTCCTACTGCCAAGACTTGCAGTTGAACATCAATCCCATAGAAGCTTATCTCATAGGATTGGGAGGTGTGGAAACCCCTTGTTTGGGCGAGGTGGAACTTCCCATCTACCTTCAAGATGTTCCAATGAAAGTCAAAGCGCTAGTATGTCAAGATGAGAACCTTACAGAACCACTTGTCTTGGGTCAAGATTGGATCTATGACCATGCAGTTAACTTAAACCTAAGAAGTCAAATTCTTCGAGTTTGGGTACATGAACAATGCATTACATTAGAATTAGAGAACTGCATGCTCCCAGATCATGGCACCACACACTCTCTTAGCTCTTCTAAGACTAATCATATGGAAGAAGATGTTGTATGTGTCAAAAGCTCTATGATGCAGAAGAAGTCAATCGTGGAAGAACAGGTTCGAAGGCGGGTGGATTTTTCTTCTTCTCCAAAGAATCAAGTAGCCATAGTAGTGAGTCCACCACACAAGCAAACACAACCGTTCACGACAACAACTACATCAAATAGAAAGACACCATTCGATAAGAAAGCAGTTCCGAGCATGAAGCAGATATGGGTACGCAAAGGAGAGCAACCACCAGCCTTGCCCCCACAAATCCCATCCAGGCAAGCCAACCAGGCCAGAAGACGAAGGAAGCAGCTCGGACAAGCTCAATCACAAGGTATCCAACAAGTTTGGGTGCCTAAGAAGTTAGCTGCAGCTCAACAAGGGCAATTACAGATGTGGGTACCTAAGAAGCTCCTACATCCACAACAACCTATGTTCTCCCACATGCGAAAGGTCTCAACAAAGAAGCCAAAAAGAGAAAAGGGTAAGAACCACGTACAGAGACCAAAGGAAGATCAAATCAGCTCTTCAACATTACTAGGAAGACATGCAAAAAGGATATGGGTTTGGAAGCCAAAAGTACAAGTAGCCTCCACCGAACCAAAGCGCCAACCACACTGGATACCACAGTTCAGAAAGCATCCAAAGAGGACGACGCCTGAAGTGACCTCTACAGTGCCAAATGATGTTCTAAAATGGACTCCAATAAGGAGGATTACATCAATTCGAGACTCAATGGATACCTCCACCAAGGTCGGCATCAACCTCCGTAAATAACATCGAAAGCCTCGAACGAGCGACAACCATGTGCTCCTTGCACAACCCTGTCTTTTGCACCATTCAGGTCATGCATTTCCAAAGTATGCATTAATATAGGGCCACATTACACGGCCGTGCATAGACACACTTGAGAATCCCAAGCACAAGAGCACAGTGACATATGTCAAATATTTCTATTGATACTAACGTCTATCTTCTTGTTTTGTGACATTGTTCAAAAAAAAAAAAAAAGCGGGAGAGAGCTTGTTCCCAAGTTTGGCTTATGAAACATGAATGAGTCATGCTTAGTTGAAGGTGGAATTGTTGATTACTAGGCATTTATCAATTTGGATAGAAGTGTGTCTCGGCTAGCAGATGATATTATTGTTGCCTTATCTGGTAGATGGCAAGCATTTGGCAGAACATGGCATCTACAACTATGATTTTCTCTTATCATGGTAGGAATGAAGAGCTTGAAGGTCCGCAATTTGAGTGATGCTCAACTACTTCATGTACGAGAGCATCCAAGGAGATATCTGCAAAGGGTAGTTCTGGAGGAGCAGAATCCTGCGTATGGTGAGCTAAAGAGAATATGTGAAACTCAGCTTGGTGTAGTTACCCAATGTTGTTTGCCAAGGAATATAAAGAAATTCAATTCTCAGTATTTGGCAAATGTTGCTTTGAAAAGAGGAGAGAGGATCAACCACTCAAAAGATCTCATCAGTGGGCCATCAACATGGACATTCATCAACAATGTTCCATCCCAAAGGCCGAGCGTACAACACGAAGAGATGAACATCGATCAACCTTCTCCATGGTAAGTATCTTTACTCTGGAAACACCATAACCATGATAGCTTAGGAAACCTCTTCGTCGGCATACCCTTGAGCACTTAGCTCAAGACCCCAATTTTTGCACCATACTTCTTCCGATGCATTTTCCACGTAAGCATGCATAGGGCTACATTAAAAGGCCGTGCACAAGGCACATATGTTCCTCAACCCATGCACGGACATACTTACCCATCACTCAATATGGGTTATGAGTACTTGGCATGACTACTATGAACATCAACTGTGGAAGATCTAGAAAACATCAACGGAGACTCACAACGACACAGTCATGCTGGAATCCAAGGAAGAAGCATATACCAAGAGACTACAACTTGCAAAGACTCGCAGTGATGGATGAAGAACCAGACACATTTGGAAGTCAGATGACTTTTGTTCATACAGAAGGGACACTCCCTCTCAAGGCACTACTTGGAACAACCGCTACAACAAGGGTCTGTCAGGGAGACAGACTCGAGAGGGGGGGAGTGTTGAAGCTCAAATTCAAGGACAAAGCATGGAAGCACATCAAAAGGTGGACACACAAGGAAAGGGAGCAAGTAGGGAGCTCCAAAAAGTACATGTCAACTTTTCAAAAGAATTCCCTACAAAAATAGTGATTTCCATCACTAAAACCATTGTAAATACCATTTTCTATTTATGTAGCCCCATTTTGTGCAAGCCGAGGAGTCCTCGAGCTTGAGGAGCATTAGGAGTATAATCCTACCAATTTTCATAATTTTTAGACTCCGTTTGAGCCCTCAAATAAGCCCTGGAACCTAATTTTTAACTAGGCCCGACACTAGGTCTGGACAGGGCCAAAAATAGTCAAAAAACTATAAAAAGAGCTAGAGAGCTCATTTTTGAGGTTAGCTTGTTAGAGAGTAGAGCTTTTGTAAGAGAACTCTTTTGCAATCAAAGCTTTCCATTGTTCCTCTCTTTGATCTCACCTTGTGCGCGTCTGTGTGTATGTGTGTGCATGTTTGTGTGCTTTCACTCACACACTTGTGCCTTCACTTGCTCGTGGTCTTCATACCGGTCCTCACGTCTCCGCGGATTGACAAGTAAAGGAGGTGGTGCTTATGCTTGAGCTACAAAGAGGAACTCATACAACTGATCCAAGAATACTGAGACCTGTTCGCATGGACATATAAGGATCTCAAGGGCGTGGAACCTTCGATTTGTTCTCATAGGATACCAATGATGGCAAATGCAAAACCATCAAAGCAATGCCCATATACATATAACGAGGTCTACGCTGCTAAAATTAAGGAAGAAATAGACAAACTATTAGCAGCAGGATTCATATATGAGATAGAACACACCGAGTGGGTATCGCCATTCGTAGTTGTGCCAAAGAAAAATGGAACATTGAGGGTGTGCATTAACTTGAAAAAAGTCAATGGAGCCACCATACGTGATAGCTACCCTTTACCCATCACTGACCATCTATTGGAAAGAGTAGCAGGAAAGGAAGTCTATAGCTTCCTAGATGGATTCTCCGGATACAACCAAGTAGCTATTGCTACTGAGGATCAACATAAGACCGCGTTCGCGAACGAATGGGGAGTCTATGCTTTCAGGGTGATGCCTTTTGGACTCACTAATGCACCTGCTACTTTCCAACGATTGATGTGTCATGTTTTCAAGGAATTCTTGAAAAAGAGCATGGAAGTGTATGTAGATGACCTATGTACATACTCGAATCAAAGACGAGATCATATTCTCGAGTTGAGAAAAATATTTAATAAATGCTGCCAGTATCGAGTCTGCCTAAACCTAGAAAAATGTGTCTTCATGGTGAGACAAGGAAAGATCCTAGGACACATAGTCTCCAGAAATGGAATATCCACAGATGAGGACAAGATTAAGGTCATCTTAGAGCTGCCAAGACCTAAGAATGTGAAGGAAGTAAAAGCATTTATGGGACATTGTGGATATTATCGTCGATTTATCCACATGTATGCCATAATCGCCAAACCCTTCTATGGCCTATTAACTCAATTCACTTGGATAGAAGAGTGCGAGAAAGCATTCAATGAGTTAAAAAAGAGACTTAGCACAGCCCCAATTCTGAACACGCCAAATTGGAACAAGCCTTTTCATATTCATGTTGATGCCTCTAATTATGCAATAGGATGTATCTTAGCCCAACCAGCTGATGAAGAAAAGCTAGATCATCCAATTGCCTATGCGAGTAGACAATTGAATCAAGCTGAAAGGAATTATACCACTACCGAACGAGAAGGATTAGGAATGGTCTACACAGTGAAGAAATTTAGACACTATCTTTTAGCCAACAAATTCAAGTTCTTCATAGACCATCAGGCTTTACTGTACTTAGTCAATAAACCTTGTAACACGGGAAGATTAGTAAGATGGTTCTTACTATTAATGGAGTTCAACTTTGAAGTGGTAGTAAAAAAGGGAAACACGCATGTAAGAGCAGACCACCTTTCTAGGTTAACCCATGGAGAACCGCCAAGTGGAGTACCCGATGATCTACCTGACACTTATTTGTTTAATATGGAAGTGTTGGTAGTAGCCAGAGGCATAGAAGACGCGGAAGCATGTAAAGACAGAGCAGGGAGTCAGTCAGATCTTTTTTCAAAAGAATTATGTTTTATAAATACTCTTCAAAACCTCCAACAGTGATTTTCATCACTATTGTAACATATGTAACATAGAAAAACCCTTTTTTGTATTCCATAGCTCCATTTTATGCAAGCCGAAGAGTCCTCGAGCTTGAGGAGCTTAGGTAGAATGAGCATATCAGTTTTGGTTATTTTTAGACACCGTTTACCCTCTCAAATAGCGCATAGGACCTGTTTTTTAACTATGCCGGTCCCTAGATGTGAAATCGGTCAAAACTAGTCTAGAATCTATAAAAAGAGCTAGAGAGCTCATTTTTGAGGGTGGTTAGTGTGAGCTTAGAGCTATTTTGAGCTTGTAATTGAGATCTTGAGCAATAGAGTTGATTTCTCACCTTCCATCGTGTCTTGCTTGTCTCTTCGTAGTGTGTGTGTATGTGTGTGTGCATCTCTATGCTTCTCACCTTCACTCTCACTTCATCTCACATTCACAATCTTTATATCACTCCTATCTCTTCCGCGGATTGACATTAAGGAGGTGGAGCTTCTTAACGTGGTTCTCACCATTGTGCTAGAGCAACACCAAATTTGGCGCCGTTGCCGGGGATCGAGTCTATGACGAATGTGTGATGGTAAGAGTATAGCAAGAAGTGGCATGGGAAGGTAAAAATTTCAATTTTTGTTGTTGTTTTTAGTTAGTTTTTAGTGTTTTTCACCTCCCCCACACTCCATCTTCATCACCGCATCATCATCTCCAACTCCAAAAAAATCAGAAAATTCACCATATCCACCCATTCTCCTCATTTCCCCTCATTTGTGCATGTGCAAGAGAGAGAGAGAGAGAGAGCTTTTGTGCTTGTGTGTACTGGTGTGTTTTTGAGTTTTCTTGCAGGTACAAAGATCCAGTGCATTAGGAAAGCTTGGAAAAGGTAAAAATTCACTTTCTATCAGAAATCTGCCAAGTGTGTCAGACCATCGCGATGGTCTGCCAAGTTCGGTAATTTTGGTAAGCGACCACACCACGAGGTAGGCGACACAAGCGTATGCACGAATCCACAGACGCATTTCAAAAATTTGCATTTTGGTGGACCATCACGATTGGCTCAGACCATCGCGATTGTGTCACACCATCGCGATTGGCTCACGCCATCGCGACGGCTCGGCCGGACCATCGCGACGGTCTCACGCCATTGCGACGGTTCACTTGAACCATCGCGACGGTCCTTGATCATCGCGACGATCCTGTCGACCCCACACCATCACGATTGGCCCATGCCATCGCTTCGATAGTGCCACGTGGCAAGCTAGACCATCGCGATTGCTCACTAGCCACGCCATCGCGACGAGACCCTTACACCATCGCGACAGCTCAAAATTTGGACCATCGCGATTGGCTCACGCCATCGCATATGTGACCATCGCGACGGTTCACTTCAGACCATCGCGACGGTTCACGTTGACTGTTGACTGATGCCATCGCGATTGTTCACTCAATCAGACCATCGCGACGCCGCACCCTGACCATCACGATTGCTCACATTAGACCATCGTGACCGTGTACTTCAGACCATCGTGACGGTTCGCGCATCACGCCATCGCGACGGTTCGCCTAGACCATCGCGACGGTCCCAGACCATCACGATCATCTCAGACCATCGCGATTGCTCACCCCAAATGCAAATTTTAGGGTTTCAATTTTTGGCCAATTTTGGGGCTATTTTTGGGAAATTTTTGGGTGATTAGACTCATAGGAGACCCCTTAGCTCATATTTGAAGAAAAACCTGTTTGTGAGTTTTTACCCCCGAGGGCCTAAACGCTCATATCTTTCTCATCCGAAGTCCGTTTTTTGAGCTTTATAGCTCATTAGAAAGCTCTTGACGAGTACTACGTTGATTATTAGATAAGCTAATTTGAGGTTGAACATCTGTGCGACTAGGAAAGGAAGGGGGCTTGGGAAGAAAATTTTTGCCAAAAGTTAAGGGACTTTAAAAGTGTATAAACTCAAGTGCTTGATCATCCATTGTGATATTGGTCTAATATTGGATTTTTCCAGGTCTAGCAAAGGCAATCAAGGGCAACCAAAGCAAGGCAGGGAAGGGCATAAAGCTTCGGAAGCACGGCTTCTTGGGCATCAGAGCAACCAGAAAAGCTGACTCGAGGTTGGAAGATTCCTCAACCCCCTCAGTCAATTCTTAGCTTAGGCTAAACGTTAGCATTGTGGATTCAAGACGATAGGAATGCACCAAGTTCAAGAGATTAAATTTATCAAGTCTAAGACTAAAAGTAAAGGTGTGTGATACGAAAACCTAAAGGAAAGAACATAAGTCTGACGGAACGAGAACTCAAAGTACCACAGAAAGTCGAATTCCTGACGCATACATCAAGACAAGAATCTAAAGAAATTTAAAAAGAATCAAGAAAGTAATAACAAAGAATCATTGACGATCTAAGCGTGCATTGAGCGTGCAAGGAAGAAAATTAATGAACCTTAGATCGGGCAAACACATAGGTAAGTCAGACCGACGAAGCCTTAGATCATCAGAGGCAAGTGTAGGAACTACTGCACGATCGTGGGTTCAACAATTGAACACTAGTTATCCCTATGAGAGCTCAGATACTAGCGAATCAGAAATGGCATTTAGCACAGAAAGACCAGAAGGAGGGTCAAATGTAGCATACTTAGAAAGACCAGAAGGACCCTATAGGAATTAGTTGGAGTTTCTTCGAACCAACCGATTAGGTGCTCGCATCTATGAGGATGGTTTGAGAAGACAAGTGGTGCAAATGCACAACCCCGATCAACCCATTGGATTGGAACGTCCAGTGGTGAAATTCGAGAGAGACGTGTACATAGACAAGGAAGGAACGATGTACATCTTAAGTATGCAGCCAAACAATACGAATGAATTTGGCATAATTCAGTGGGAAACAGAAGCAAAATCTCAAGGAAAAGAACCGTTAGAAGAACCTAGGACACCTAGAGGGAAATCTGTACTGACTCGAGTACTAGTTCCAGAGTGGATCCCTCAGGACAACAAAAGCATAGAGTTGTTTGTAAATAAAGAAACTGATGAAGCTTTTTGGAGATACAGAACGGAACAACCTAACGAGGTTGGTTCCATTCTAATCTACAAGTTCAAGGACCCGGATACACTTGGAAAGGTTGTATACCTGGATGAGACTTCAGAAAGAGTCTTTGTGGTGCCTGACCATGCTAGAAACACATACACATGGAGAGGTGATTTGTTCTTCCCTCCATCTAGAACAAATGTAAACGCGAACCAACAAGGGGCAGGAACATCCTCATCCCATGGCATGCAAAGAGAAAAGAACAAAGAAAGATGAGAAGTAAGCTTCAATCACCCCATAAGGAGAGATAGAACAACCACGGACACTAATAGAGCTGAAAGACAAAGGGAACATGGAATACCAGGTGGTAGAGATGATTTTCCTCTACCTAGACCTCGTGAACACGCAAGAATACTGAGACCCACTCAGTTAGTGAAATCCATGAAAAATTATTTTGATGGGACAGAAGATCCCTATGACCATGTCGCAGAATTTAAGCAAGTGCTAAGAGCCGAACAAGTCGAAGACATGTTCACGCAATACAACGCATTTGGACTAACGTTAAAGAATACCGCTTTAACTTGGTTCCAACCTTTGCAACAAAGGCAATTTAGAGACATCCATCACTTTTTAGAGTCATTCATCACTGAATTCTCTAAAAGTGGGATCAGACATGACACGTCTTCGTTGATTCATAGTTTCAAACAGACCCCTCAGGAAACAGTAAGACTGGCAGGACGTAGGTTTAGACAATATGTTGAAAGATGTCCAATGCAAGAGTTACCCTCACAGGCCAAGCATGTGTCATTGTTTCTAGATGGCTTGTTGAGCTCTAAACTACGCTCCTATGTATACTTGAAAGAACCTAGAACGCTAGAGCAGTGTGTAAGAATTTGTATAGACATTGAGGACAACTTAGGAGATGAGTTGGAACTCTCAAAAGTCTACAAGGACTCGGACTGTTCTTCTCTAGCATCCACAAAATTGTCTAACTTGATAGAGTGTTGGAGAATTCCTCTCCTAATCGCAGCGGAAAGTGTAGAAGACCTTCTCAGGATGAAGACTCTTGCCAACAGCAGAACCTTCAAATGAAAACTGGTACCAAGTGAAATATCCAATGAACTTGAAACTTTGGTCACTCAAAGTAGACACCTAGAGCTTTCAAATGAGATATCAAACACTCAATTTGGAGTAGATTTGAGTTGTCAACTATTTGATTCAAAACAGACTACCTGTCCACTCAGTTAGGCTGAAAACTGGACTTCACTAAAACCTGAATAACTCAGAGAGCATAAAGGATTTCATAAAACTGTTCTAAAAAGAGGAAGTACTCAAGATAAGCTTTCCAACGAATGTTTAAACACTAAATTTGGATACATATGTTGAGAGATATGACTCTCACAAGTAGACTACCCAAAAATGGGTGTGCGGCTGGTCATAGCTGAAAACTGGACTTCACTAAAACCTGAGTAACTCAGAGAGCATAAAGAATTTCATAAAACTGTTCGAGACAGAGGAAGTACTCAAGATAAGCTTTCCAACGAATGTTTAAACACTAAATTTGGATACATATGTTCAGAGATATGACTCTCACAAGTAGACTACCCAAAAATGGGTGTGCGGCTGGACACACTCTATGAGAGTGAACTGAACGAAATGACTCAAACCAAATGAAGTAGATACAAGGGGGCTTCCACGCCTTCTTGCTCTCTCTTTGAGTGTCCTCCCTTGCTTCTTTTATAGCCAAGTGACCAAAAACTCTCATGATGAGTTTGAGAGCTCTTCTCCATCATTTCTCCACTACTTTGGACAGCCACTCCTCTTACAATTCAGATTTTGGATTTGATTCTCTTTTGAATGATTCTCTTTTGGCCTCCACTACTTGCTGAAGTAAATGCTTCTATTTTTCATTTTTGTATTTTCCTTCTACTTGAAGAAAATCCTTTTTGCAAAAATATATACGAGCTTACTTCTTTATTTTTAACACTCCCCCTCAAGCTCACATGTGAGCTTGCACCTTCAACCATATCTTGTAAGTTGATGTCGTCCTTGAACCTCTTGAGCTTAGAAGCATCGAGGGACTTTGTAAGCATGTTTGCAACTTGGTCATTAGTTCCAATGAACTTTATATCCACATCCTTGCTCAAAACTTTTTCTCGAACATAATGATAATGCACTTCTATGTGCTTGCTTCGTGCATGAAACATTGGATTGTTTGTCAAGTGAATGCTTGACATGTTGTCACCATAAATTGGAATGGTCTCCACCTGCACATCAAGATCAGCCAAGAGCTTCTTAATCCACATAGCTTCACAAGTTGCAAAGGCTAAACCTCTATATTCAGCTTCTGTAGATGATAGTGCAACAATAGGTTGCTTCTTTGAGCTCCATGTGATAGGTTTGCTACCTATCATGAACACATAACCTGAAGTGGATCTTCTATCCTCCTTGGAACCAGCCCAATCAGCATCACTGAAGCCCTTTACCTGCAATTCTTCATCATATCTATAAAACAATGCATGATTGACAGTGTGCTTCACATATCTTAGCACTCGTTTGGCTGAATTTAAATGTTCACTTGTTGGAGCTTGCATAAATTGAGAAAGAACTCCAACAATATAACACAAATCTAGTCTTGTGATCGTAGCATAGATCAATGAACCTATAATACTCCTGTATGTAGTTACATCATGTAACTTCTCTCCATCATTTGAGCATAGCTTCACATTTTTGTCCATAGGTTGAGTGAGTGGTTTGCATTCACTCATTCCAAATCTGAAAAGAACATCCAATAGGTACTTTCTTTGCATTAAGTAAATGCCATCTTTCCCATAGACTATCTCAATGCCTAAAAAGTATTTCAGCTCACCAAGATCTGAAATTTTAAACTCCTTACCGAGTTTCCTTTTGATCTCTTGTAATCCTGTAACATGACTTCCTGTTATGATGAGATCATCAACGTATATGCAAATATATACCTGCTTGCCTTCTTCTTTCTTCATGTAGAGAGAGGGATCTGCATTACTTGGACTATACCATCATCTTCGCAATCTTCTTCAAGAGTCTTCTCTTTCCCTTTGTCTCCAAACCATGGTCTTAGCTCATCAAATACCACATCTCGTGAGACTCGTAGCTCCTTTGTCACCGGATTGTAGCACCTATATCCCTTTTGCTCCGATGAATATCCAATAAAAATACATTTTTCGGACTTTGCCTCCATCTTTGTCCTTAGTTCTTGAGGGATGTGAACATAACACACACATCCAAAAACTTTGAGATGTGTAAGGTCAGGCTTCTTACCGGAATAAACCTCCTTGGGAGTTAGATTATGCACTCCAGCCGTTGTGCACTTGTTCATCAAATAAACGGCCGTACTAGTTGCTTCAGCCCAATAGTTTAGTGGCATCTTCATCTCGTTGAGCATGCATCTTGCAACTTCTGTGATATGTCGATTTTTCCTTTTAGCTATTCCATTTTGTTGAGGTGTGTACCTACATGTAAATTGTCTCTTGATTCCATTTTCATAAAGAAAGTCTGAAAATTCTTTGGAGAAATATTCTCCTCCTCCATCGGACCTCAAGGTCTTTATGTAGCGTCCTGTTTCCTTTTCTACCTGTGCTTTAAATCTCTTGAACATGGAGAACACATCTGATTTTTGTTTTATGCAAAACATCCATACTTTCCTTGAATGATCATCAATAAAAGTGACAAAATATCTATTACCAGCCACTAATGGTTGTTGTGATGGTCCCCATACATCCGTGTGTATCAAGTCGAGGACATTCCTTGCCACATAGTTGCTTTTCTTGAATGGTTGTCGAGTTTGCTTTCCTAGTTGGCATGCTTCACAAAACTCATGTAGTCCGGCATCATTGAATCTTGGAAGACCTCTTACCACTTCATGGTTGCTCATGTCCTTGAGCTTGGGAATGTTGATATGTCCAAACCTTTTGTGCCACAAATCGATTTCAGCTATCCTCTTGTTTCCAAACTGAATATACATCACCTTTCCATGCGGTTGTTGAATGTCCAAAGTGAACATCCTTCCTTCTTTCCTTCCTTGAGCAATGACCTTGAATCCTTCTTTTGGATTCTTTATAAAGCAGCCTTTTTCATTGAAGATAACATGATATCCTTTCTCTACCATTTGTCCTACTGAAATCAAATTCTTTGCAATAGTAGGAACATGAAGAACATCAGCCAATACCTTCTTGTCTCCAAGCTTGATATCTCCAACATGCTCAATTGCGTGTTGAGTTTCATCGCCGGTCTCTACACATCCTTTTCCACTTGGAGCTTGTAGCTTTGTGAACAAATCTCCTTGGCATGTCATATGGTTGCTGCAACCTGAATCTATGAACCATTTTTGGTCATCACTTCTCGAGTTGTTGTAGTCATGCTTCATGGCAAGCATGGTTTGCTTGTCTCCTTCACTTGATGTACTCGCATAGTTATTTTGGCTCCTTTGGTTGCCTCCATTCAGCCTTCCATTCTTTTGCCAACAATCATTTGCATAATGTCCTAGTTTACCACAATGATAACATGTTATACCTTTATGAGGATTGTATGAACCTCGACCTCTTCCTCTATTTCTTCCTTGACCTCTTCCATGTGTGTTGTCATTTGAGTTGTCCTTGTTGTCGTTCGAGTTGTGTTGGCTGAAATTTGTATTGTTGTAGCTTCTTCCTCTTCCTCTCGAGCCTCCTCTTGAGTTCCTTCCTCTACCTCTTCCTGCATATAACATTTGACTATGGCTGTCCTTACCTTTGTTGCCTTCTCCTTGTTGAGCAACCTCTTCAGCCACAAGATTTGGTATAATTTCGTCGAATGTTGGTAGAGGATCTCTATAAAGGATGTTTGTGATGAGGGGCTTCCACTTTTCTTCACTCCTCAAGCCATTGAGGGTTGTTTGGACGATGTCTTCCTCTTCTATCTTGCATCCAACTGATGCTAGTTGATCTCAAAGCTCCTTAATCCTCAATGTATACTCACTAATGCTTTGGTTTGAGCTTTTCTTCATGTTGTTGAGCTCGTTCTTGAGTTGCATCCTCCGAGACCTTGTTGAGGTAGCATACACCTTTTCCAATGCTTCCCAAACTTCTTTGGCTGTTTCTAAGCTTTGCACATGACCAATCATAGTGTTAGAAATAACTTGTGAGATGAGGAACATCACCCTTCGATTCCTCTCTTCCCAATCAGCAAATTGTCTCCTTTGTGCCGGAGTAATGTTGGGATCTTCAAGGTCTACCAGTTGTGGATCATCTCCACTAACTAAACCCCATAAACCTTTACCTTTAAGGTAATTTATCATTCTATACCTCCAAGACTGAAAATTGTCTTTGTCTAACTTCTCAACTTGTTGTCCTAAATCAGCCATTGAAAACTTCCAAGATTGAAGTTTACCTCAAGTATATTGTGGCGCTCTCTCTTGAATTCACGAAGCTCCCCCTTGATTTGTAGCTTTCCCTTTGCTTCAGTTTAGTTCCAATGCTTTGCCTCTTCAACCTCCAAGGCTCTGATACCAAATGTTGGAGAATTCCTCTCCTAATCGCAGCGGAAAGTGTAGAAGACCTTCTCAGGATGAAGACTCTTGCCAACAGCAGAACCTTCAAATGAAAACTGGTACCAACTAAAATATCCAATGAGCTTGAAACTTTGGTCACTCAAACTAGACACCTAGAGCTTTCAAATGAGATATCAAACACTCAATTTGGAGTAGATTTGAGTTGTCAACTATTTGATTCAAAACAGACTACCTGTCCACTCAGTTAAGCTGAAAATTAGACTTCACTAAAACCTGAATAACTCAGAGAGCATAACGAATTTCATAAAACTGTTCTATACAGAGGAAGTACTCAAGATAAGCTTTCCAACAAATATTTAAACACTAAATTTGGATACATATGTTGAGAGATATGACTCTCACAAGTAGACTACCCAAAAATGGGTGTGCGGCTGGTCATAGCTGAAAACTGGACTTCACTAAAAGCTGAATAACTCAGAGAGCATATAGAATTTCATAAAATTGTTTTAGACAGAGGAAGTACTCAAGATACGATTTCGAACGAATGTTTAAACACTAAATTTGGATACATACGTTGAGAGATATGACTCTCACAAGTAGACTACCCAAAAATGGGTGTGCGGCTGGACACACTCTATGAGAGTGAACTGAACGAAATGACTCAAACCAAATGAAGTAGATACAAGGGGGCTTCCACGCCTTCTTGCTCTCTCCTTGAGTGTCCTCCCTTGCTTCTTTTATAGCCAAGTGACCAAAAACTCTCATGATGAGTTTGAGAGCTCTTCTCCATCATTTCTCCACTACTTTGGACAGCCACTCCTCTTACAATTCAGATTTTGGATTTGATTCTCTTTTGAATGATTCTCTTTTGGCCTCCACTACTTGCTGAAGTAAATGCTT
This sequence comes from Ceratopteris richardii, assembly GCA_020310875.1. NCBI lineage: Eukaryota > Viridiplantae > Streptophyta > Polypodiopsida > Polypodiales > Pteridaceae > Ceratopteris > Ceratopteris richardii. Next base: position 94,436,817 of record CM035407.1, on the reverse strand, counting down.
CTATTTTTTATTTTTGTATTTTCCTTCTACTTGAAGAAAATCCTTTTTGCAAAAATATATACGAGCTTACTTCTTTATTTTTAACATAGAGGACCTAGCAGAAAAAGTGGCCCAGAAACTAGGAGTTTCTAGTAAACAGGTGCCCAAGTTAACAACTAACGTACGTTGTTACACCCGTGGTGGAGATCACATGGCGAATGTGTGCCCCAATGCAACACAACCGCAAGCCAATCCTAGTGGCCAATACTGTACGATTGAGAGAAGATACACTAATCATACAGCTCAGGACTGCCCATATAACAAACAAGCAGTAAGACAGAACTACCCACAAGCATACGCGCAGCCAGGTAGGTATCAAGGCCAATACAATGCTCAGCCATATTACTATAGGCCTCCTCAGAACTACCCTTATCAGGCGCAACAGAGACCTCAACCTGTCTTAGCTCAGCAGCCACCCCCACCAGCGAATGTCATCTTAGTGAAATACGCTGCTCCAGAAGAGAACCTAAGTAGGGCCTTAGTGCCTTCTTCACCTTTGATCACAGAGGGTGACCCGAACTCAAACAATTTTGACTCTACTCATGTAGATAGTCCACCCGCTTATTACACGGAGTCACTAGAACACATGGAGACATATCATTATGATAGTCCACCAGTGGAACCTAGTTGGGAGGCCGACTATGCTCATGTGATGTACACAAACCCGAATCCGCGGCCCCAATTGAGACAACAAAGACCACATGGCCCTAGAGGACCATGCTTTAGGTGCCAAGGAGATCATTTCATTAAGGATTGTCCACATCCCCCGATAGCAGGGCAATCACAGTACTATAACATCCAAGGCTTTTGTGCCGATTGTGGCAAAGAGCATATAATCAAAGATTGTCCTAAGAACCCAGTTAACGCTTCAAATGAGACACCGATCAACGTGATAGGTATTGTAAACAATGCAGATGGATCTAACCCTACATACGTGCCTATCCAAGCTATAACAAGAGCCCAGGCGCTCTTACAAAACCAACAGCTTAATCAGGAGAAAGTAGCCGGAAGTAGTGAAGTTACAGAATCTAGCAGTAAAAAGACGAAATCTTGGAAAGATTCTAGAGAAAGAATTAAGAGAAAATGGAGTAAAAAGATAACTGAGTTGGAAGGAAGTTTAAAAGAGTCGAGAGCCAAAATCCTAGAATTGACTTCACAGGAGCTGAATCAAGAGAACCCAGCTCAGAAATCAGGATCAGTTTTAGCGGAACCCATACCAAAAAATCTGGACATGATGTTTTGTGCATATCAAGCTATAATAAACGAAGGACCTCAGGTAGCTGAAATGAGTAAAAACTACCCTCGAGCAGACTTATAAATAGAGAGGACTAAACTTTGCATGAAGATGGTAGAATTAGCACAAGCTTTGTTCGAAGCCTCTAGATATCTTAATTGGAATAACATGGCAAAACCTGAACTACACTTTCAAGGACTAATGGAGAGGCTAGAATACTTGATAGAGAGCAAAGAGAAAAAGGATCAGCATAGGAACCCTATCCCAGAGACACAGGAAAGGAATGCACCATCCGTGTCTCAAGTACCCAATACAGAGAACCAAGACAATCTGTCTTCCATACATAGGTACTCACATGAACTTTTGAGAGAAATCCAAGAAGAGAAGTGGAGAAAAGAACAAGCAACTCATCCTCCTATTCAAGAAATAGACGACTTGCAGGAACAATTTCCCCAAGACATCCCCTCTATTTACGATGATGTCGAGGAAGAACAACGGAGTGAACTGTTGGAAGATGCATTTTTGGAAGTCTTTTTGAAGAAAAATAATTGTAAAATGATAGAAATTTGTAAAAATATTTATGCAACTGTTGTAAAAATAAGGAAGAGTCTTCCTTATGTAGGATAAAATCTTATGTATTTTTTCTAGAATTTTTGGAAACTCCTAGATAGCATATTTTTAGAATAATAGAGGAAAGGATCAAAATTCAAGTGTGAAAAGGGACACTTGAAAATGTATATAAGCTAATTTCCTCTATTATGAGGGGGTTGGTTAATCATTTGTTTACATGCTATCCAAGTGAATAGAGAAGGAGTTTTCTGCTGAAAATCGTGTTTTCTCCTCTTTTGTGTGGTTTCTTAGATTTGTGAGTCTAGTTCTTGTGTATCCATGGAGATTTGTGAGCTTCTATTGTGTAAATCTGTTGAATGTGTATGAAGAGAGTTGAATACTATTGTGTTGAGTGATGAGTTGATGAAAAATGGTGCTGGAGCTGAAAATCGTCTGTTTTTACAGAATCGCGATTGTCTCGTCTGTATGATACAGGCGATATTTTTTGATCTTGACTTCATGATTGTGTTCTGCTGATAAAATAGCATGCAATAGACACCAAGATTGTAGAAAATGGTGGAGATTTGCTCAAGATAATCTAAACCCTAGAAATTCCTCTTCATCTTCACTATTCTCATAAATCCAGCCATTATTCTCTTATTTCTTGGATTCTATCATCTTGAAGGGGCTGTGGTCTCAAGAATACTTCCAGGATTGACAAAATAAAGATGTATTGTTGATTCTTTATGCTAAATGATTGGAGAGGACAACTCCAAAGATCAATAACAAACATTTTTTGGCGCCATTGCCGGGGAGTAATTCAAAAGCTTCATTGAAGTTGGACCTTGCTGGATCTTCTATTGATGATGGTAACAAACACAAGGAAAAGGTAACACTCTTTAATCAAGAAATGTGAACATGAAAAGGTAGATGTCTTTTGTTTGTCTTTTGGGAAAAGAAAGCAATAGATCATCTTTTAGAATTGGAAGTGTTGAAATTTTTGTAAATTGATAGTTGCTCATTACATTGTTGAAATAAAAGTGCAGGTGTGTGGAAGATTTGAGCCAAGAAAGCTGAAGATGAGGTAACATGTGTCTATTCTTGCATTTTTAGAGTTCTTTTTCACCAAGTACTAGGCAATATTGTTGATCTTGGGAAGATAACATGGTTGCACTAAGGAAAAGTTAGTTAAAGTAGCTAGATGCAAGTAGAAAAGATTCACTTGTTAACCAAATCTGAGCATAAATCTTGAGTTGATCTGCATTTTGAAAAGAAATATGTGATTGAGTTTATCTTTGCAAAAATTGCTTGCATTCCATAGCACATTTTCTTTGGAAAAATTTTCTCATGAACTTTTGTGATAGCTAAGCCATAAGAGATCATAACCAATCAAGGAACATAGGATCAGTAGATCACCAAACAAGAAACCCTAAGTAAAGAGTTCACCTTTATTTTAGGGCAAAAAACTAAAAAAAAATTCATAAAATTCATAAAAAACAACCAAACAAATTTCTTTTCTTCTTAGGAAGTTGGACTGGAGCTTTGTGGATAAGAGTAATAGGAACCAAGTAAGAGAAAAGCAAAAAATTTGTCAAAAATTAGCAGATTTGAAAAACACGATTTTTTGTACAACATCGCGATTTTCTGATTAATGATTGTGACTGTGAGGTAAAATTGCAGGTGATTGTGGAATTGGAGTGGGTAAAGGGTACTTGTTGGAAGGAGCAAGAGGCATAGAAGACGGGGAAGCATGTAACAACGGAGCAGGGAGCCAATCAAATCTTTTTTCAAAGAATTATGTTTTCAAATACTTTCCAAAAACCTCCAACAGTGATTTTTATCACTAATGTAACATATGTAACATAGAAAAACCCTTTTCTTAATTTCTAGCTCCATTTTGTGCAAGCCGAGGAGTCCTCGAGCTTGGGGAGCTTAGGTAGAATGTGCGTATCAATTTTCGTTATTTTTAGACACCGTTTACCCTTCCAAATAGCATCTAGGACCTAATTCTTAACTATGCCGGTCACTAGATGTGAAACCGGTCAAAACTAGTCTAGAAACTATAAAAAGAGCTAGAGAGCTCATTTTTGAGGTTAGCTTGTTTGAGGTTAGAGTTCTTTTGAGCTTGTAATAGTGTTCTTGGGTAATAGAGTTGATTTCTCACCTTCCATTGTGTCTTGCTTGTCTCTTCGTAGTGTGTGTATGTGTGTGTGCATCTCTATGCTTCTCACCTTCACTCTCACTTCATCTCACATTCACGATCTTCATATCACTCCTATCTCTTCCGCGGATTGACATTAAGGAGGTGAAGCTTCTTAACGTGGTACTTACCATTGTGCTAGAGCAACACCAAATTTGGCGCCGTTGCCGGGGATCGAGTCTAGGACGAATGTGTGATGGTAAGAGTATAGCAAGAAGTGGCGTTGGAAGGTAAAAATTTCAGTTTTTGTTGTTGTTTTTACTTAGTTTTTAGTGTTTTTCACCTCCCCCACACTCCATCTTCATCACCGCATCATCATCTTCATCTCCAAAAAAAAATCAGAAAATTCACCATATCCACCCATTCTCCTCATTTCCCCTCATTTGTGCATGCGAGAGAGTGAGAGAGAGCTTTTGTGCTTGCATGTGCTTTTGTTTTCTTGAGTTTTCTTGCAGGTATAGAGCTCCAGTGCATCAGGAAAGCTTGGAAAAGGTAAAATTTTCAGTTTCTGTCAGAAATTTCCAACTGTGTCAGACCATCGCGATGGTCTGCAAAGTTTGGATTTTGAGGAAGGCAAGTTCACCACCGTGTAGGCGATCCCTGCGTGTATAGGAATCCATAGCTGCATCTCAAAAAATTGCATTTTGGTGGACCATCACGACGGTCTCAGACCATCGCGATTGTGTCACACCATCGCGATTGGCTCACGCCATCGCGACGGCTCGGCCGGACCATCGCGACGGTCTCACGCCATCGCGACGGTTCATTTGGACCATCGCGACGGTTCGCGGACCATCGCGACTGTTCGGTTGACCCCACACCATCGCGATTGGCTCACGCCATCGCGTCGACGGTGCCACGTGGCAAGTTGGACCATCGCGACAACTCAAATTTTGGACCATCGCGATTGGCTCACGCCATCGCGCCCGGACCATCGCGATTGGCTCAAGCCATCGCATCTGTGACCATCGCGACGGTTCACTTTGGACCATCGCGATTGTTCACTCCGTTGACTCACGCCATCACGATTGTCCGCCTGATCGAGCCATCGCGACGGTTCACACTCACGCCATCGCGCCGACGGTGCCACGTGGCAAGTTGGATCATCTCGACGATACCCTCAAACCATCGCGACAACTAAAATTTTGGACCATTGGGATTGGCTCAAGCCATCGCGCCTTGACCATTGCGATTGGCTCAAGCCATCGCATTTGTGACCATCGCGACGGTTCACTTTGGACCATCGCGATTGTTCACGTTGACCGTTGACTGACGCCATCGCGATTGTCCGCCTGATCGAGCCATCGCGATTGCTCATATTTGGACCATCGCGACCGTGCACTTCAGACCATCGCGACGGTTCGCGCATCACGCCATCGCGATCATTCACGTCTAGACCATCGCGACGGTTCACCTTCATGCCATCGCGACGGTCCCAGACCATCGCGATCATCTCAGACCATCGCGATTGTGCACCCCCATCGCAAATTTTAGGGTTTCATTTTTTGGCCAATTTTGAGGCTATTTTTGGGAAATTTTTGGGTGATTAGACTCATAGGAGACCCCTTAGCTCATATTTGGAGAAAAACCTGTTTGTCAGTTTTTACCCCCCAGGGCGTGAACGGTCATAACTTTTTCATCCGAAGTCCGTTTTTTGAGCTTAATAGCTCATTAGAAAGCTCTTGACGAGTACTACGTGAACCTCAACTTTTTTTTTTTCTTAAAGAATACATCTATTTTTAGATAAGCTATTTTGAGGTTGACCTAGTTTGGGACTAGAAAGCCAGGGGGCAAGCATTAAAAAGTTTGGCAAAAGGGAAGGGACTTAAAAGGTGTATATACTCAAGTGCTTGATCATCCAACTGTGAATTGGTCTAATATTGGATTTTTCCAGGTCTAGCAAGGGCAATCAAAGACAACCAAAGCAAGGCAGTGAAGGGCATAAAGCTTGGGAAGTGCGGCTTCTTGGGCATCAGAGCAACCAGAAAAGCTGACTCGAGGTTGGAAGATTACTCAACCCCCTCAGTCAATTCTTAGCCTAGGATAAACGGTAGTATTGTGGATTAAAGACGATAAGAACGCCTCAAGTTCAAGAGAATTAAATTTATCAAGTTCAAAACTAAAGTAAAGGTGTGTGACACTAAAACCTAAAGGAAAGAACATAAGTCTGACGGAACGGGAACTCAAAGTACCACAGAAAGTCGAATTCCTGATGCATACATTAGGACAAGAATCTAAAGAAATTTAAAAAGAATCAAGAAAGTAATAACAAAGAATCATTCACGATCTGAGCGTGTACTGAGTGTGCAAGGAAGAAAATTAATGAACCTTAGATCGGGCAAAAATATAGGAAAGTCAGACCGACGAAGCCTTAGATCATCAGAGGCAAGTGTAAGAACTACTGCACGATCGTGGGCTCAACAATTGAACACTAGTTATCCCTACGAGAGCTCAGATACTAGCGAATCAGAAATGGCATTTAGCACAGAAAGACCAGAAGGAGGGTCGAATGTAGCCTGTTTAGAAAAACCAGAAGGACCCTATAGAACGCAACTAGAGTTTCTCCGAACCAACTGATTAGGTGCTCGCATCTATGAGGATGGTTTGCGAAGGCAAGTGGTGCAAATGCACAACCCTGATCAACCCATTGGATTGGAACGTCCAGTGGTGAAATTCGAGAGAGACGCCTACATAGACAAAGAAGGAACGATGTACATCTTAAGTATGCAGCCAAACAATACCAACGAGTTTGGCATGATTTAACCAGAGACGGAAGCAAAATCTCAAGGAAAAGAACCATTAGAAGAGCCTATAACACCTAGAGGGAAATCTGTACTGACACGAGTACTAATCCCAGAATGGATCCCTCAGGATAACATAAGCATAAAGTTGTTTGTAAATAAAGAAACTGATGAAGCCTTTTGGAGATACAAGACACAACTACTTAGTGAGGTAGGTATCATCACGATATATGAGTTCAAGGACTCGGATACACCTGGAAAGGTTGTATACCTGGATGAGACTTCAGAAAGAGTCTTTGTGGTGCCTGACCACGCTAAAAACACATACGCATGGAGAGGTGAATTGGTATTCCCTCCATCTAGAACGAACATGAATACAAGTCAACAAGGGGCAGGAACATCATCAGCCCATGGAAATCAAAGAGAAAGAAATAAAGAGAGACCCGAAGTAAGCTTCACTCATCCCATGGGGAGAGATAGAACAACCACGGACACTAATAGAGCAGATAGACAAAGAGATCATGGAATACCAGGTGGTAGAGATGATTTTCCTCTACCTAGACCATGTGAACACGCAAGAATACTAAGACCCACTCAATTAGTGAAATCCATGAAAAATTACTTTGATGGGACAGGAGATCCCTATGACCACGTCGCAGAATTCAAGCAAGTACTAAGAGCCGAACAAATTGAAGACATGTTCACGCAATACAATGCATTTGGACTAACGTTAAAGAATACAGCTTTAACTTGGTTCCAACCATTGCAACAAAGGCAATTTAGAGACATCCATCACTTTTTAGAGTCATTCATCACTGAATTCTCTAAAAGTGGGATTAGACATGACACGTCTTCGCTGATTCATAGCTTTAAACAGACCCCTCAGGAAACAGTTAGACTGGCAGGACGTAGGTTTAGACAATATGTTGAACGATGTCCAATGCAAGAGCTACCCTCACAGGCCAAGCAAGTGTCATTGTTTCTAGATGGCTTGTTGAGTTCTAAACTACGCTCCTATGTGTACCTAAAAGAACCCAGAACGCTAGAGCAATGTGTAAGAATTTGTATAGACATTGAGGATAACTTAGGAGACAAGTTGGAACTCTCAAAGGTCTATAAGGACTCAGACTGTTCATCTCTAGCATCCACAAAATTGTCTAGCTCAATAGAAGACCTAGCAGAAAAAGTGGCTCAGAAACTAGGAGTTTCTAGTAAACCTAGGGTGCTAATGAACAAGCGTTGTTACACGTGTGGTGGTGACCATATGGCAAATGTGTGCCCCAATGCACCACAACCACAAGCCAACCCTAGTGGCCAATACTGTACAACTGAGAGAAGATACACGAATCATACGGCTCAGGACTGCCCATACAACAAGCAGACCGTGAGACAGAACTACCCGCAAGCATACGCACAGCTAGGTAGGTATCAAGGCCAATACAATGCTCAGCCTTATTACTATAGGCCTCCTCAGAACTACCCATACCAGGCTCAACAAAGACCTCAACCTGTCTTAGCTCACAGTACTATAACATACAAGGCTTTTGTGCCGATTGTGGCAAAGAGCACATAATCAAAGATTGTCCTAAGAACCCTGTTAATGCTTCGAATGTGACACCGATCAACGTGATAGGTATTGTAAATAACGCAGATGGATCCAACCCTACATACGTGCCTATTCAAGCTATCACAAGAGCCCAGGTGCTCTTACAGAACCAACAGCTTAATCAAGGGAAAGTAGCTAGAAGTAGTGAAGTTGCAAAATCTAGCAGTAAAAAGACGAAATCTTGGAAAGATTCTAGAGAAAGAATAAAGAGAAAGTGGAGTAAAAAGATAACTGAGTTGGAAGGAAGTTTAAAGGAATCTAGAGCCAAAATCCTAGAATTGACTTCACAGGACTTGAATCAAGAGAATCCAGCTCAAAAATCAGCATCAGTTTTAGCGGAACCCATACCAGAAAATCTAGACATGATGTTTCGTGCATATCAGGCTAGATTAAAAGAGGGACCTCAGGTAGCTGAAATGAGCAAAAACTACCCTCGAGCTAATCTAGAAATTGAGAGAACTAAACTTTGCATGAAGATGGTAGAACTAGCACAAGCTTTGTTCGAAGCCTCTAGATATCTTAATTGGAATAACATGGCAAAACCGGAATTACACTTTCAAGGACTAATGGAGAGGCTAGAATACTTGATAGAAAGCAAAGAGAAAAAGGATCAGCCCAAGAATCTTAGTGTCCCAGAGACACAGGAAAGGAATGCACCATCCCTGTCTCAAGTACCCAATACAGAAAGTCAAGACAATTTGTCTTCCATACATAAATATTCACATGAATTTTTGAGAGAAATCCAAGAAGAGAAATGGAGAAAGGAACAAGGAACCCATCCTCCTATTCAAGAAATAGATGACTTGTAGAAACAATTTCCCCAAGACATCCCCTCTATTTACGATGATGTAGAGGAGGAACAACTGAGTGAACACACAGCTTTTGAATCTAATTCTTTACAAGAGTTACCTCAGTTCACAGGACCTTGGGAAGCAAAGTCTATTAATATGAGAGCACCCACGATAATAGTGAGGAATGAAGAATCAATAATCCCTAGAAACACGGAAGTGATCAAGAACACTAAAGTACAATGTAATCTCACTCTAGAGGAGTTGTTGAAGGTAAAACCAGAATTGTGGAAACATGTAGCAAATCAATTCCCCGAGCTTGCTACTACTCCCTCACAAATAGGATCACAAAATAAGGTACCAGAAATACCCGTAGAAAAGATTGGAGATGTAAGCGAAGGAGAGGAAGGTAACACTTATCTTCCAATAACCCATCAGGGCTACACCACGAAAGCCATCTTAGATTCAGGAGCCGGAGTAGCCATAGCTACCACCGCTTTATGGAAACGTTGGGGTAAGCCAGCATTAAGACCCACCAGGATGAAGCTACAAATGGCTGACGGACACATAGAAAAACCATTAGGCTTACTAGAAGGAATATCACTCACCACTTGTGGTGTAGAATTTGAGCATACCTTTGCCATTTGTGACTTTGCAAAAAATCATGCATATGAGATGATATTGGGACGACCATTCATGCGTCAGTTGCAAATTGTACAAGATTGGGGAACCAATTCTTTGTACTTGCAACATTTAGGAGTGACTACCAAAGTCAATCTTAAAGACTATTCACATCGAGATGTACCCCCATTACAATGGAATACCATCCATAAGACACAAGTAGAAACAGAATCTGTGCACTCATTAGAATCAGATCCTTCTTGGTTGCACGAGGACACTCATTTATGGATGTGTAAAGTGGCAAAACAAGAGGAAGAAAGATTAGAAGCAAGGACCTTAGGTGCAGAACAACATCCACGAACCCTTCAAGATCCAGCTTACGCACCTATAGTATTCCCTGACGAAGAGTTTGAACCCCATGGTTGGGCAGAAATCCTAGCAACCATGGATGTAGCCATCAATGAAGAACAATGGACACCCCACTGTGACGAGGATGGCTATGACATATCAGTTTTTACGATAGAACCAATCATGAGTGATTCAATTTTAGAAGAGTGTGAACCTAACACTGAGGCATTTGAGGATGCAAGTGATTTTGATTTAGAATCAATTATCATGGACTCACCCTTTGCATCAGAAGAAGAATATTTCTACGAAGTAGAGACTCACCCTCAGAGACACGAAGAAATTACGAATGATGTGAGGTTAACCACACAAGTGACTAACAAGAGTGAAGGCAAGAAAAGAAAGAAGAAAGAAACCATGTCAGAAAAAGAAGAATCTTTGTTTGAGGTACCCGAGAATTTCAAGAAATATGAAATCGAAGATAGAAGAATCATGGTACGAATGCCTAATAGAAAGGCGAATGACGGACAAGTATATGATAACCGAGAGAAAACCAAGAAAATAATAGTTGCCATAGAAGGAGAAGAAGAGAAATGTACATACATAGGGCATGATTTGACGAAGGAAGAAGAAGAAGAGCTAGTTGCCCTATTGCGCGAATATAGAGATGTGTTCGCATGGAGTTACAAAGATTTGAAAGGAGTAGATCTAGATATATGTTCTCATAGAATCCCTATGACTCCAGATGCAAAACCGACAAAACAGAAACCGTACACGTATAATGATAACTACGCTGTGAAGATTAAAGAGGAGATAGATCGCTTGATAGAAGCAGGATTCATTTACGAAATTGAGCATACCGAATGGGTATCCCCCATTGTGGTTGTGCCCAAGAAGAATGGAAAATTGCGTGTGTGTATTAACCTTAAAAAAGTTAATGCCGCCACGATTAGAGACAATTATCCTCTTCCTATCACAGAACATCTATTGGAAAGAGTTGCGGGCAAGGAAGTTTACAGCTTTCTTGATGGATTTTCAGGCTATAATCAAGTAGCCATTGCTCCAGAGGACCAACACAAGACGGCATTTGCCACTGAATGGGGCATATTTGCATTTCGTGTAATGCCATTTGGCTTAACAAATGCACCCGCCACTTTCCAGCGACTCATGTGTCATGTTTTTAAGGAATTCCTACGCAAGAGTTTGGAAGTATATGTCGATGACATATGTGCTCATTCTAATATCAGGCAGATGCATATCCCAGAGTTAAGACAAATATTTGACAAATGTCGAGAATATCAGGTTTGTTTGAACCCAAAAAAATGCGTTTTCATGGTCAGACAAGGCAAAATTCTAGGACACATTGTGTCAAAAAATGGAATCTCTACGGATGAAGAAAAGGTGAAGGTAATTGCAGAATTACCTAGACCAACTAATGTGAAAGAGGTACAAGCATTTATGGGTCATTACGGTTATTATAGGAGATTCATACACATGTATGCAATCATAGTCAAGCCTTTGTACTCTCTTTTAACCAACTTTGTATGGACAGATGAATGTGAAAATTCATTCAATGAACTCAAATGACGCTTGTGCTCAGCACCTATATTGACAACCCCGGATTGGAGTAAGCCATTCCATGTACATGTGGATGCATCCAATTATGCCATAGGATGCGTGTTAGCACAACCCACGAATGAAGGTAACATAGATCTCCCCATAGCTTACGCGAGCAGACAATTGAACGCAGCAGAAAGAAATTACACCACGACGGAACGAGAAGGATTAGGGATGATCTACGCAATAAAGAAGTTTAGGCACTACTTGTTGGCCAATAAGTTCAAGTTCTTTACAGATCATCAAGCACTATTGTATTTAGTCAACAAGCCATGTAACACAGGACGACTAATACGTTGGTTTCTATTACTCATGGAGTATGATTTTGAAGTTGTGGTTAGGAAAGGAAAGACACATCTCAGAGCTGACCACCTTTCAAGATTAACCTCAGGAGAAGCTCCTCAAGGAGTAGTGGATGATCTACCAGACGCATATTTGTTTAACCTTGAGATAGCACCAGAATGGGCTAAGCCTATAGTCCCTATTCTCACATATGGACCAAAGAATCCTACGATAAAGATCAAAGAAGGAGAGATTACCAAATCTCAGAGATATCAAATCATAGCAGGAAGCATATATAAACAGGATAATCAAAAGATTCTTGCTTGTTGTGTAGATGAATCAGAACATGCAAATTGGTTGCAATTAGCACACATAGGTGCATTAAAGCAACATCATTCAAAACATCGAACATTACAGACTCTGCATAGATTAGGAGTATATTGGCCTACGATGGAAGCAGATGTCTACAGGTTGTGTAAGGAATGCAATGTTTGTTGTGAAAGACCACCAGTAGAGCATGCTACATTATATCACGTGTCTCTCACACCAGACTAGAGTGAACAATTAGTGACATACTTGAGGACGAAGACATTCCCTCAAGGAATGACTTTAGCACGACAACGCAGTCTAGAGCAGGAAGCTCAAGATTATTCACTTATTGGCGATAACCTATACAAAAGAGGACGAGATGGATATCTAAGACAATGTGTTCATGAGAGCGATTATCTGAGCATACTAGAGACTGCACACCAAGGTGTTGCAGGAGGTCATTTTGGACCCAATAGGATAATCAAAGCCATCCTCTTTGCAGGATTTTGGTGGCCCACTCTTCACATGGATGCTCATACCTATGTAAAGAGATGATGTGTGCCAAAGAACTCAGTTTCCTACTCGCAGAGATGAAATGCCATTGAAACCCATGATGGGAGGACGTGCATTTTCAAAGTGGGGTATAGACTTTGTAGGACCCATTAACCCCCTTGCAAAAGGTACACATGCTAAATACATTATTGTTGCCACAGATTATCTTACGAAATGGGTAGAGGCAAAAGCCACGAAAAAGAATGATGCACACACAACTGCAAAATTCTTATTTGAGAATGTCTTTACAAGATATGGACTGCCTATAGAGTTAGTGAGCGATCGAGGCACTCACTTTCTAAACCAAGTCATTGAATATTTGTTACAGGATTTTATGGTGATTCACAAGAAATCCGCACCATATCATCCTCAGGCCAATGGTCAGGCTGAAAGCACTAATAAGATCCTTTGTAACGTACTGACGAAACTCGTGAACAACAAACGTTCAGATTGGGACAAACAGCTACACCACGCTGTTTGGGCATATTGAGTGGCCTACAAGACCGTACTCAATGCAACTCCCTTTCAGATGGTTTTTGGTCAGAATGTTGTGCTTCCTTTGGACTTCTTGATACCGACCCTTAAGGTTGCACAAGAACATCAGTGGACCGGCCATGAATTATCAGCTAGAATAATGGACTTGGAACGATTAGGAGAAACCAAGCTAAAGGCAGCAGCAGGCATATATGCAGCGAAGAAGCGACAGAAAGCATATTTTGATGCTCATGTGAAAGATAAAGGCCTAAAAGAAGGAGATTTAGTTCTAGTATATACGCTAAAGCAACACACACGTAAGTTAGAAAAGCGAGGTTATGGACCTATGATCATTAACAGACTCTCAACAAGTGGAGTAGTACAGTTAGCCACTTTAGAAGGAGATATAATGCCTAATTACATTAGTGACTGTAGAGTCAAGTTATATCAGGAACCTCTTACTGAGGATATGCTTAGACGACTCACGTTAGCAAAGAAGCGTAAGGAGCAAGAAAATAGAATACGAGCGGAAGCTCAAGCAGAAGTAATAGAACGCATTAAGCGCATGAAGTTAAGAAGACAAGGACTAGGGAGAGAACATTATAACCATCTGGAAACAACACCCAGATATCCCATGGCCATGTGTCAAGTAAAGTCACGAACTCATCCTAGCATAGTGGACAGGAGACCATTCATTACAGTCAGGTTAGAGCACGGCAACCCTTGCCAAGAGCTCAGGGCTCTAATTGACTCAGGTGCTGCGACTAGTGCGATTAGATGGTCCCACTATAAGGATTCACGAATAGAAATGCGGCCAATTGAGGCATACCTCATAGGGCTAGGAGGCATGGAAACCCCTTGCATGGGTGAGGTGGACCTTCCTATCCTCATTAAGGATGTGACCATGACAGCGAAGCTACTAGTGTGCCATGATGACGACCTGATAGAACCCCTAATCCTTGGCCAAGATTGGCTATACGATCACTCAGTGGACCTAAATCTTAGACAAGGCTCCTTACAGATTGGAACCTTAGAACAGAAGCGAGTGATACCGCTTGACTTCCCTAATGGCATTCCGACTGAGGTTTGTAACCCTAGACCCTATGAAATACATGCGACGGAAGACCGGAAGATATTTGGTCAGATTAGTCACGTTACGTCTACACCAACCCACTCGGGCTTGGCTATGGACAGTTGTCAATCAAAAGGACGACAGGAGATCTTCCCTGGGGCTTCCTGCAAACTAGAAGGGGCAGCTACCCAACCGCTAGGGCAGATGGACACAATCAGCGGTCAGGTGGGTTGCATCAGCGGCCAAATGAGCACAATACCCTGCGGTGCTCATCCTTCCAAACTTGCTACGGACTGGCCTCGATTAAAGATAAATAACGAATCACTTCCTAATGGGCATGTCATGCAAGTGTTGGATCTCCCTTCTTTTCCAAAGCAGAGCGTCCACTGGACCTCTCAAACCCAACCACGAAGGAGTCAACCACAACAGAGGAACGCAGACCGACGACACCCCCAGATAAGGCAAAGGAAGCAGCAGTATCAACATCATAGAACAAGTGGCACGAGACAAATATGGGTGCCAAAAGGACAGCAACCACAGGCTATTGGCAACACTGCAGACGAGAACAGGACAAAGTTTCAACAAAAGCAGAGTCAGCATCCAAAGTCCCCTCGATCTTCTTCTACAAGTACAAATACTCGACAGATTTGGATCACCAAGAAATACCTTATCCATAGACTCACACCCACACAAATTTGGGTACCCAAACCATGTATCATAGCTCAACCCTCAAGCCATGTAATATATACCCCTCAGAAATCTTTCCATCCCTCAATACCACCAAACCCAATACCACTTTTTGTCCCTCAGCAGAAACATACCACCCACTCCAAGACTTTTAGGAAATGGATACCGAAACGTATTCAGACGTCTTCTTGTATTCCCTTATCTAACAATTCTCCCACCCCGCTTAAACACCACCCTTGTAATAATTCACCCTCAACTAAACCTTGTATGAATTCACACACCATAACCCCACGTCCCGCATAATAAAAGCTCATCAAGAAATGTATGCATAATCTGACAATGTAGGCGTCTAGAGACCTGCATTAGTTTTGCAAATAATCATTGCATCAATCACTTCATGACACTTGGCTACACGGGTTACACATCAGTTATGGAAAGGGATTGCGGTCTCACCTTAATGGGATCATAATTAATTTCCATACTAATGTGCTAATCTTTTGTAGCAGATCTTTTCCATTAGCTCGTCAGTCATCATGCAAACCGAAGAAGGACCATCAGAAGCTGGCCCAAGCACACCAATGGCCAATATTGGAGAATTACTTGTGGAATCTTATCCTACGATGCAACCACCAGAGTTTCAAGGTTTTCCAGGACCCATGCCAATGATGATCCTCCTAGAGGATATACCGAGAAGATTCATCGTAAATCTCACTGGTTTCAAGGCCTAGCAGGACCATTAGCAGACGCTGATTTCATATTTGAGGCCAATTTGGCATTTGATCTTCGCACATGGACCAAGTACCAGTTCTTTTCAAGAGAATTTGAAGGACTGCAGAATTCACAAGATTTAACGCACGTTTGGGCACGAGCGGGATTTACAGAATATTTTAGTGACCCTCTGCCTAAACCCGATTTTTACAGATGCTTTTACCTAGTAGCCACCTTGACAGCTTCAGAGAACAAGGATCTACCCGGAACATTCATGTTACCATCCTTGGTAAATGACCCTCCATTCAGAAGGTTTTATTTGTCTAAAGATTTAATTCGCGCAGCTCTCAAAATACATGGAATGCATACTCCGACGGAGCGAGAACGGCTAGTCCGAGAGCAGATGAAACGTGGTGATGTTACTAAGTGGGAGGATATTTCTGCTATAACACCTGAGCTCTCTAAGCCATTACGGATATGCATGCAGCACTTTGCTTTCCCAGCTCGGGATCGTTTTACCATGCCCCACAAAAGAATCTGGTTTGGCTTATACTTAGCATGTACTAGACCTCAAACGGTTGATCTAGCTAGCTGGATAATTGATCAGCTCTATTTGGCACAACATAGGTGGGAGCGAAAGAAGGTCATCAATGGATGTTGTGCATTTACAAGGATTATATATATGTGTTTGGCATATGATTTACCCATAGAGCGCGCCATGACGAGTGAGGAGCTGAAAGCATTCAAAGGGACCACTAAGAAGGCTAGAAAGTCTAGCAAAGGCAGAGCCGGAAAACGCATGAGAGGCACTATCCCGTGCCTACAAGTCCCAGAATCACCCTCGCCACAACCATCTCCAGAGCAGTCACCAACAGCAGCCACTCCCACGGTACCACCAATTCGTATACGGTTATCAAGACCAGTTACGCCGGAGGGCACCACCAGTACTGTTGCACCCCAAGCAGCCACAACCATAGAACCTATCACCACAGCAGCTGAACTTCCCACCACTATTGGTGCGGAAGCTTTCTCTTTTCCAATACCCCATTTAGAAGCAGAACAAGCAGAGCCACTGAACACAACGTTTGATTTTGAGATGCCCGATGCATTCTCCAATGAGTTCCAGTTTTCAGAAGGACAATTGTTTTCTCAAGAATTTGAAAGGCCTAGCTACCCTACCACACCCAGCGATCAGCCACAAGGACAGATTGTGTCTAGCTCTGATGATGAAAGAACAGCAACCGATGATGACGAAGGCGATGACGAAGCCAGCCAGGGAACTCAAGAATCCCAAGAGCACGAACAGACAGACGGCCAAGGCCAACAAACAGACACACATGGTGATACAAGTACCCATGAAGATGAAACTTACGAAGCAGCCGCTTACACACTGGCTATTAAGAAGCTGTATAGAACTATGGAAAAGGTTTGGGCACGCAAAAAGCTGACTGAGGAAGAGAGTCAAGCGATAATAGAACAAGAACTTGTCACAGGCGGATTCGAAGACGCATACATCAAAGGATTCAAAGAGTTAGTCAAATCAGTAGGCTCCAACGAAGCACTTAGGTACTTGCAAAGAAAGCCACTACCACAGTTTGACCCCCGCAGAGTACGACTACTTTCAAAGCCCGGCGAATACATTCGTGTACCAATAGGAGCACAGTCTTCAGAACAAGCCAGGGAGGCACGCCTCGTCCCCGAAAGTTCGTTGGCAGCAGGAACCATCCTTGTAGATTCCCCACCCCGCGCTACAACTGTACATACCTCAGTAGTCACTGAAGTACCGACCACCCCAATCGCTCCTCCATCATCGCCCATCCCTCCAGCCTCCCCTATTCACCCTCCTTCTCCCAGGCCAACATCTTCATTCGCCGGTGGCGTAGCAGAAATCGTCTTTACAACCACTCACCCCACAATTCCTGCACCCATTAGACCCAGTCTACCCCCTCACACATCCACCTTTCCATTCAACCCATTCCTCCATCCATCTTTCCCGTCCTTCCCCACACCTCCACGACCCCTTTTCCCATTCCTACCGCCATTAACCTTCTCCCCCGTCTCACCTCCCCGACCCACTGTAACCCCTATTTCCCCTTTCCACCAAGCTGCTCCAGCCAGCCCCCCTGTAAATTACTCCTCAACCTTTGTAAATCCCGTATTTACACCAGCACAAGCACCCACGGTCACACCCATATTCACAGTCACCGCACTAGACACGTCCAATGACATGGACATCTCACCACCCACTGCACCATCACTCACTTCACTCACGACACAAACATTTTTAGGCACATCACAATTTTCAACAATCACTACAGCATCCACCTTCCCACCCCCATTCCCCGTTCCCGTTGCATCTACATCCACTGCATCTTCATTTAGCACCCCATTAATACTATCACCCACTGTAGATAATGCATTTCGATAGATGTTCATGTGTATGACGCAAGTCAGAGATGAGTTCACATCTCTTGGCGATAATTGCCAGCAGCTGCAGAGGACAACCAATGACTTACAGTCGCAGCTTAATTTATTGTCTATTGAGAATGCCTCACTGAACAGCCGATACCAGGAATTACGAGAGGCCTATCATAAATTAGAACTAGAAAGCGAAGAAAAAACCAAGGAAGCCACTGCTGACCTGGATAACTTATTAAGAGCCCAGACAGTCCGAAATGCAACGCTAACAAGAAACATGGGCTTACTCAGAAGACATCTAGCAGTAGCAAAGGAGGAAAACCAGCGCCTACAAGACCAGAATCGAGAAAACTTAGAAGCGGCCCTAGACCATCCAGACCAACCACTCAGTCCTAGTCGGTTCAAAGCCATTCCCTCAGACTCCATGAGGATGCTGCTAGAAGATCATGTAAGATTGCTAGATGAATACGACCGCATGAACGAGGAGTTACAGAAACTCAAAGAAGATCACAAATTACTCCAGTTACGAGAACCGACACACCAAGACATACCAGCACCTGTGGACCCCTCTCCTGACATCTTAGAGGAACTCAACGCATTACGGGCCCAGGTATCAAACCTTGAATCAAGGATTGTAGTATATGAAGCACCACCAAGGCCAGATTCCCCACCTGAGCTACCAGCTGAGGAAGAAACTGTCACCATCCTGGTGGAGGAAACGTTTGAAGAGGCGTACGAGCCACAACCCATCCCAGGCGGACGCGTCACGACCGAAGGCCAGATGACTTACGAACTCCCGACCCCCGCGTGGATGAAGACTATTGAGGAACTTGGAACAACGCACTCAGCTAGAGTAGAGGCACAATTACATGCCATGGCGATGATAGAAGAATGAATTTTACAATCTCCATTCTTTGCTCATTTGGCCCCGCGACGATACATATCTGGGCACAAGCTACAGTATAAACCGTATTTTATGTTAATGGCCGAATACCAGTTAGCCATTGAGAAAGAAACAGGTAAGAAACCATCGCATGCGACTCAGTTCGAGGAAGACAATTTGCCACTAGATGCGCAGCAAGGAGAGATCTATCAACCAGAGTGGCGAAAAGATTTACTACAGAAGTATCCAGAAATGATGAGTACATGGGTAAAGGCACCTTTGCACTTAAAGTACAACCCATGTTGGGGACCAGTACCACGACGCCGCTCCTGGACTGCCTTTGCTATTAAGGGACAAAACAATAAGCAATGCCAGGATTGGTTGAATTACCCCTATTTTAAGCCACCCATCGAGTTACCAACTGTTGGCTACATGATGGCTACAATTCGCCACTGGCTCCCTAGATTAAAGCATATGGACGATATAGCAGCACACATGACTGTCAAAATCTTTGACATGATACAAATGATTTTTAAAGTCTTCCGACGCGTCAAGGCACCTCATGTCAACACCCCGGGCTTTGAGCATGGCAATTTCGATCTGGTATATGATATGAGTACAACGCCATCGCTACGGGTGTGTTATGCCTGGCATTGCAGAATAAAGTACCTACCGGCGTGCTACAAGCAGACATTCGAAGAGATGTTTACAACCGGCTTCTGGGAATACCATTCAGAGGTATTCATAAGCAGGCCTACACATTCATTACACTTATTTGCCTGTGAACGAATGGTCTATTCCACACACTATCAGCTCCCGCCACCGGAAGAACCGCAACCAATCGACTGGGAGAAACTCGAGGCAGATCTGGCCCGAGGCATTCGTATCTCCGAGCACACCCTCGCTCAAGATCTCCTACAGAACTATATTGCATGTAACGACGGAGCAGGGAGCCAGTCAAATCTTTTTTCAAAGAATTATGTTTTCAAATACTTTCCAAAAACCTCCAACAGTGATTTTTATCACTAATGTAACATATGTAACATAGAAAAACCCTTTTCTTAATTTCTAGCTCCATTTTGTGCAAGCCGAGGAGTCCTCAAGCTTGGGGAGCTTAGGTAGAATGTGCGTATCAATTTTCGTTATTTTTAGACACCGTTTACCCTTCCAAATAGCATCTAGGACCTAATTTTTAACTATGTCGGTCACTAGATGTGAAACCGGTCAAAACTAGTCTAGAAACTATAAAAAGAGCTAGAGAGCTCATTTTTGAGGTTAGCTTGTTTGAGGTTAGAGTTCTTTTGAGCTTGTAATAGTGTTCTTGGGTAATAGAGTTGATTCTCACCTTCCATTGTGTCTTGCTTGTCTCTTCGTAGTGTGTGTGTATGTGTGTGTGCATCTCTATGCTTCTCACCTTCACTCTCACTTCATCTCACATTCACGATCTTCATATCACTCCTATCTCTTCCGTGGATTGACATTAAGGAGGTGAAGCTTCTTAACGTGGTACTTACCATTGTGCTAGAGCAACAGTACTGAAGGGGAACAAGAGAAAAGAATACTCAAATTTACAGAAAATCAGAAGTTTAGAAAAAAAACACGATTTTCTGCACAAAATCACGATTTTCTGAGTAAGGTTGTGATTTTGATGCAAAAGTATAGGAGTTTGGTGAATTGCAATGGGTAGAGGGGATTGAAAGAGAACAAGAGAAAAGAATACTCAAATTTGCACTAGATAAGATCTACAGAAAAAACACGATTTTCTGCACAAAATCGCGATTTTTTGTAAGGAAAAATTTTTGGAATTTTTAGCATATTTGGGTTCCTTGAGAAAGATAATTGCAAAGGATGTCATCAAGATTGGGTAAGTAAAAATTGGACAAGTGGAAGAGTGAAGAACTGTGGAAATCACACAAAATCGCGATTTTCTGGACACTATAAAAACCTGGAATTCAAAGAAAAATTCATTTGAGTGAGTGTGAGAGAGAGAGAGAGCAGGCAAAATCGCGATCTTCTGCAAAATTCAGACTTTGGAGAAACTTTCAACCAAGCAAGCAAGGTAAAGATTCTTAACATCATTTTGAGTGCATATTCTTGCATTTGAGTGATCCTATAACACCAAAAAATAGGAAATAACCAAAATCACGAAATCGCGATCTTCTGAATTTTTGGGTTTTTAGTAGGAAAAAAGTATTTTTTTAATAAATCTTCTTCATTGCATGTTAAAAAATCAATAAAGCGATTCTATTAGAAGAAAGGGAAATCTGAAAATCAACACTTCAAAAAATTCAAAAAATTGTTCAAAATCGCGATTCTGAAGTCAACACAAAATCGCGATTTTGAGCACAAAGAACAACATCGCGATTCCCAGAACACGATTTTCATCAGAAAATCGTGTTATTTACGATTGTGAGCAATCACGATTGTCTGGGAACAAGATCGTGAAAAACACGATTTTGAGCACAGAATCGTGAAAAACACGATTTTGAGCACAAAGTCGTGAAAAACACGATTTTGAGCACAAAGTCGTAAAAAACACGATTTTGAGCACAAAATCGTGAAAAACACGATTTTAAGTTCAAAATCGTGAAAAACACGATTTTGAGCACAAAGTCGTGAAAAACACGATTTTGAGCACAGAGTCGTGAAAAACACGATTTTGAACACAAAATCGTGAAAAACACGATTTTAAGTTCAAAATCGTGAAAAACACGATTTTGAGCACAGAATCGTGAAAAACATGATTTTGAGCACAGAATCGTGAAAAACACGATTTTGAGCACAAAGTCGTAAAAAACACGATTTTGAGCACAGAATCGTGAAAAACACGATTTTGAGCACAAAAGTGTGAAAAACACGATTTTAAGTACAAAATTGTGAAAAATACTATCCTAGTTACAAAATCGTGAAAAAACACGATTTTAATTCCAAAATCGTGAAAAACACGATTTTGAGCACAGAATCGTGAAAAACACGATTTTGAGCACAAAATTGTGAAAAATATGATTTTAGTCACAAAATCGTGGAAAAATACTATCCTAGTTAGAAAATCATGAAAAAACACGATTTTAAGTTCAAAATCGTGAAAAACACGATTTTGAGCACAGAATCGTGAAAAACACGATTTTGAGCACAAAATCGTGAAAAATACAATTTTAGTCACAAAATCGTGGAAAAATACTATCCTAGTTAGAAAATCGTGAAAAACACGATTTTAAGTTCAAAATCGTGAAAAACACGATTTTAATCACAAAATCATGAAAAGACAATAGCTTAGGTAGGAAATAGTGGAAAACACGATTTTCAACAGAAATTAATGAAAAATCACTAGTGTGAACACAAAGTCGTGAAAAACACGATTTTGAGTTCAAAATCGTGAAAATTAGCTGAATGATCCTTAGGTCTGGGAACAAACTAAATTCACTAACTAAGCAAGACCTAGCAAGGAAGGAGATAGAGTCAGTAGTAGGGGAAGGGCAAGAAAGAAATTTAGGGCAAGAAAACAACATGGAAAATTTTACTGAAACAAATGAGCCCATTGAAACTAGGGATTATAGAAATATCCTCAAATACATGTATACAAATAGGTTTGGCACCTATGTATATCAAGATGGAATGCATAAGTTTCTCATTAGATTGAGAAACTTAGAAGTTCCCCTAAACATAACACCAGTAGCCCAGTTCAAAGATGGTAGGTATGAGGATAGGCAAGGGTGTGTGTACATCTTCTCCCCAGACCCAGAAAATTCAAATGACTTAGGGCAATGTGCTGACAAAGGACCTTGGGAACATAACATGGGACAACCAGATTTACCTAGACCCAATGAAAACTACACTAGTACTGAACAACAACATGGGAGGAGGACACATGCTTCACCAAATCCCTTTGACAAGGAACCAGAAGGATATAATGAATTTCCACTCAGAAGAAGACACCATTGGCAACCTCA
This sequence comes from Ceratopteris richardii, assembly GCA_020310875.1. Lineage (NCBI taxonomy): Eukaryota > Viridiplantae > Streptophyta > Polypodiopsida > Polypodiales > Pteridaceae > Ceratopteris > Ceratopteris richardii. The sequence continues at coordinate 94,413,742 of CM035407.1, read as the reverse complement.
GGGTAGAATGCTTAGACCATATCAAGTAGCCAAATGTATGAAAAATCAATATGAAGGGTATTCAGATCCCCATGCTCATGCTGCAGAGTTTAGGCAATTAATTAGAGCTGAGGAGGTGGAAGATTACAAAGTGCAATTTGAGGCATTTGGTCTAACCCTAACTGGACCAGCATTATCATGGTTCATCCCTTTGAGAAAAGAAATGTACCTAGATATTGAATCCTTCCTAGAAGCCTTTATTGGAGAATTCTCAAAGACCGGGATAAAACATAGCACAGCCACTTTGATACACAGTTTTAAACAACAAAAAGATGAGAATGTCAGGGAGGCAGCCAGGAGATTTAAACAATATATTGACAGATGCCCTAAAGAGGAAGTACCTTCCATGGCTAGACAAGTATCCCTATTCATAGAGGGGTTGAGAAGTGCTCAATTAAGAACCCTAGTGTAGTACAGGAGATGCCCTGATCTAGGAGCTTGTGTGAAAGAAGCAATAGATTTGGAAGATAACAGAGGCCAAGATTTGTTAGCATTTGATCAACCCAGATCAAATGAAGACAAAATTCCTCCAGCAGAAGAGTTGGCTCAGGCCATTGCTAAAGCCCTAGAGGTAAGCACTAAAACTAATTTGATAAATTCCAGGATAAACACAAATAAAAAATGCTACAATTGTGGAGAAAGTCATCTGATACAACATTGCCCATATCAAAAGCCTCGACATTTGCAAGACAGAAAGACACTCAAATATTGTACACTAGAGAGGAAATGGACCAACCATACCAGGGAGGAATGCTTCTATAATAAACAACCCATAAAGGAGAGAGACTATGGGAGCCAAAGAGAATCAGTGTATAGTGAACAACCAAGACCTGTGCTGGGGCAACAACCTCCTATACCAACAAATGTGGTACCAATCAAATACACACCAATAGAGGAGGGAAACTCAAGAACAAAGTCATCATACAAGGAAGATTATCAATGGAATGAGGGATATCAAGAAGAATGGGAAGGTTATGAATCAAGAGAGCCAGAATTACAAGCTTTAGACTTGGGAAATGGAAGAATTGAGATGGACACTGCCACTTTCATGTATATAACCAATAATTATATGTCCAATCAAAAACCTCAATTCAAAGGAGGACCAAAGATAACTTGTTATAGGTGTGGGGGAGATCATTTCATTAGAGACTGTCCACAACCTCCTACATTAAGATTAGAAGGAGCATATTGCAAGGATTGTGGCAGGGAGCATTTGATAAAGGATTGTCCAAAAAATCTTCAAAAACAACAAAACACACCTAATAACATACCACTAAAAGCAGTCAGTATCATGGAACAGGAAGAATTGAGTGACATTGACTTAGTGGATGTAAATGCTATAACAAGGTCACAAACAAAACAACAAAGAACAACTAAGGAACAAAATGAAGGATCAATTTCAAAGGTAAAGAAAAATAGACAGAAAGGGAAATGGGAAAGGAAACAGAAAATGGGTAAAAATAGTGAAGAAGAAAATAGGGAACAATCAAACAGTACTTCTCCTCAAAAGACACAAACCCAGTTAGAAGTAGGGAATTCACAAAGTCTAGATACTCTGATAAAAGCATACAAAGGAAGAATTCAAGAGGGACCAAGCCCTGCTGATCATATAATGGCTTATCCGATGCCAGACTTAGAACACGAAAGAATGCAGAAGTGTAAACAAATCATTCGGGAAGTACAACTCAAAATGGGGGAAGAAGACAATTCTCAAAACACAGTTGAGGAATCTAAGACAACAAAAACAAGAGGAAAGAGTATCAAGGAAGAAAACCCACAAGTAACACTCCAGGTGAATATAGATAAAAGATGCACAATTCTTTATCATACCACATGGGAAGATTTAATGAAACAAAATCCTCATTTACAGAACCAAATGAAGAAATGGGAGACAACACCAAAAATCTTCACCCACAACTACAGGAAATGGAGGAGTTGTGGTATATTCCCATTGATAAGATAGGGGGATATTGTGAGGGAGAAGAGGGAAACTCAACTTTAAAAATACAATTTGGTAAAAACCAGGCCAAAGCTATTTTGGATAGTGGATCAGGAGTGGCCATCATGACTAAACAAACTTGGGAGAAATGGGGAAAAAATGAATTATTACCCACAAAAATGAGATTGCAACTTGCTGATGGACATATAGAAAAACCCTTAGGAATATGGGAAAAAGTGATTGTAGACATATGTGGGATAGAGATAGAACATACCTTTGCTATAATTGAATTCCCACAATCTACTTCATATGAAATTATCCTAGGAAGACCATTCATGAGACAAATGCAAATTGTGCAAGATTGGGGTAATGATTGCTTATACCTGCAGAGCAAAGGAAGAATAACCAAAGTGAATCTAAGAAATGGGCACTACTGTGACATATCTCCTCAAGAATGGTATAAAATTCATCGGAATCAAGAGTTGAGTGAGGAATTAGAGATGGAGGACCAGGATGAGGCTGAATCATCAGTATGGAAGTGCAATATGATAAGAAATCTGACCAATAGGAAAAGGAAATTAAGAAGAGAGGATTGTGTGGAAGAAAGGAGGTTACAAGATGAGAATTATGTACCTCAACAATTCAAGGATGAGGAATTTGAGCCCTATGGGTGGAATCAAATTTTGGCTACCATGGATCTAGCCAATGATGAATATGTAGGAGTGGAGTTTCAGAATGAAGAAGGATATGATATTTTTCACATTGGAATACAAATGATAAAGGTATCCAGAACAGAAGAGGACTTAGAAGAAGAAATGATATTAGAAAAAGGAAAGACACAATTTTTGGAGGAAGTAAAAGCTGAAGATGCTATTAAGGATAAAATCTCAGGTAAGTACAAGAAAAATAAACACAAGGAAATAGAGGAAAACCAGGAGAATGAGAAGAAGACAAGGGAAGTGAACAAAGATCAACAGTTTGATGTACCAGAAAATTTCAAGACTTATGAAGTGGAAAATAGATTACTTCTCAGAAGGAAACCAAAGAGGGAAAAGAAGAAAGGAGAGGCTTATGACAATGAGGAAGAAACTAAAAAGATCATGATCACTCAGGAGGAGGGAGGAGAAAGACACATTGTAGTGGCTGATGACATGACAACCCAAGAAGAAATGGCAAGAAAATATAGGGATGTATTTGCTTATAGCTACAAGGATTTGAAAGGTATTGATCCGAAAATCTGTGAGCATAAGATTCCTATTACACATGAAGCAAAACCTAATAAACAGAGACATTACACATTTAATGATAAATACTCTGCTAAGATAAAGGAAGAAATTGACAAGCTATTAGCTGCCAATTTCATCTATGAAATTGAGTATACAGAATGCATATCTCCTATAGTTGTGGTACCAAAAAAGAATGGGAAACTTAGGGTATGCATTAACTTGAAAAAGGTAAATGCAGCAACTATAAGGGATAATTATCCATTGCCTATAACAGATCATCTCCTAGAAAGAGTTGCTGGGAAGGAGGTTTATAGTTTTTTAGATGGATTTTCAAGATACAACCAGGTCCCCATAGCATTGGAAGACCAACATAAAACTGCCTTCTCCACAGAATGGGGAATTTATGCCTTTAGGGTTATGCCCTTTGGGTCAACCAATGCTCCAGCAACTTTTCAGAGATTGATGTGTCATATTTCCAAATAGTTCCTGAGAAAGGTAATGGAAATCTATGTAGATGATCTTTGTACTTTCTCATTAAAAAGACAAGATCACTTGCAGGACTTAGAAAATATATTCAGGAAATGTAGAACCTACAGAGTATGTTTAAATCCAGAAAAATGTGTATTCTTTGTCAGACAAGGAAGAATGTTGGGTCATATAGTCTCTAAAAATGGAATTTCAACTGATGAGAAGAAAATAAAGGCCATAATAGAGCTTCCAAGACCAACAAGTGTAAAGGAACTTCAAACTTTCATGGGACATTGTGGGTACTATAGGAAATTTGTACACAAATTTGCTGACATAGCAAAACCCTTATATGCCCTAATTACAAAGTTTGAGTGGACCAAGGAGTGTGACCAAGCCTTTGAAACTCTAAAAACTTGTTTGGTAACAGCCCCAATTCTGAAAACACCTCAATGGGATAAAATTTTTCATGTTCATGTGGATGCTTCCAATTATGCTTTGGGATGTGTGTTAGCACAACCAATAGAAGGAAGCAAGTTAGATTTTCCAATGGCCTATGCTAGTAGAGAATTGAATCTAGCAGAGAAAAATTACACAACCACTGAAAGAGAAGGATTGGGCATGGTATTTGCTGTAAAAAAATACAGACATTACCTTTTGGCCAACAAGTTTAAGTTCTTTGTAGACCATCAAGCTTTGTTATATTTGGTAAATAAACCTTGTCACACTAGGAGAATAGTCAGATGATTTCTGTTGTTAATGGAATTTGAGTTTGAAGTGGTGGTCAGACAAGGGAAAACACACTTGAGAGCAGATCATTTATCTCGAATCCAGTCTGAAGAACCTAGTTCACCTTTAGATGACAATCTGCCAAACACTTATCTCTTTAAGGTAGAAAGTGTTCCTGAGTGGGCCGTGACTTTAGTACCATTATTAACCATGGGAACTTGTAGAACAGTTGGGAATAATGCACACCTAGTATTACAAAGCAGGAACTTTATGTTACTAGCTGGGCATTTATACCATCTCAACCACACAGGCATACTAGAATATTGCACTCTTGAGGAGGAGCAACAAGAATATCTGAGGAGAGCTCATCATTGGAACCCTTGCACTCATGCTTCTAGGGTAGTCACCCTAATTAATCTCAATAGGATGGGGGTACATTGGCCTAATAAAATTCAAGATGTATCAAAATACATTGCCAATTGCAAGAAGTGCCAAACATAGCAAGATTCAGAATTCATAACTCCAGAAAAATCCAGATTGGAGTGAAAATATCATTGAAGAATTGAGAAGGAAGGAGAAAGGAAAACAAGTGATAGCTGGTACAGATTCAAAAAACTTACAAGTAATCTCTGAAGAATATCAATTGATAGGGGAACAATTGTATAAGAGAGGAATGGATGGGTACCTAAGAATATGTGTTCCTAAGAATAAATATCTGGAAATGTTGGAAATAGCACACTCTAGAGTGGCAGGAGGACACTTTTCAAGTGACAGAACTGCTAAACTCATTTTATGTTCTGGCTTTTGGTGGCCAACGCTATTTCTTGATGCAAGAACCTATGTACAAAGGTGTGATGTCTGTCAAAGGGTAAGTCAGCCAAATAGAAGAAATGATATGCTATTGGTTCCATTAATTTCAGCCAGAGCCTTTAGCAAATGGGGATTGGATTTCATTGGACCTATACATCCTCCAGCAAAACAATCCCATGCTGAATACATCATAGTGGCTATAGACTACCTGACAAAGTGGGCTGAGTCCAAAGCCACAAAGAGAAATGATGCTAACACTACTGCCAGATTCCTATATGAAAACATTATCACCAGATTTGGACTTCCAATTGAACTAGTAAGTGATAGGGGGACTCATTTTGTAAACCAGATCATAGAAAACATCACTGAATATTTTCTGATCAGTCATAGGAAGTCAGCCCCATATCACCCACAAGCCAATGGGTTAGCAGAAAGTACTAATAAAGTACTTTGTACTGTACTATCAAAATTAGTGAACACAAACAGGAATGATTGGGGTCTACAACTTAATCATGTCCTATGGGCTTATAGAGTGGCTTATAAAACTGCAATAGGGAACACACCATTCAATCTAGTATATGGACAAAATGCAGTTTTACCTATGGAATTCCTTATTCCAACATTAAAAGTAGGAAGTCACTACAATTGGACTAGACATGAACTATCAGAGAGAGTAATGGAATTGGAAAAGTTGGGAGCATCTAGACTCCAAGCCATTATGAGTTTATATGTGGACAAGAAAAGGCAAAAAGCTTATCATGATGTTCACATAAAAAAGAAAGATCTACAGGTAGGAGATCTAGTGTTGGCTTACACAGTCAGAGAACATCAGAAGAAGTTCCAGAAAAAAGGACATGGACCATATATTATACATCAGATAGGCAACGGTGGAGCCATTCAACTAGCTAACATAGATGGAGAGATCATGCCAAACTTTATAAGTGGATGTAGAGTTAAGAGGTATGATTGCCCATTAACTGTTGATGAATGGAGAAGGTTGCAACAAGCCCAAAACAGGAAAAGAGAAGAGGAAGACATTAGAAAAGAAGCTCAACGGGAAGCTATGGAAAGGATAAGAAAAATCAATGAGCTTAGGGAAGTCTGTCTGTGTGAAACTCCTCTCAAACCAAAGGAACATGTCCCTGTGATGATAATGGATTTTCAAAATGAAAGCATTAGGGTTTTGATAGATTCTGGAGCACAAGTAAATCTGATTAGTTCAGCTTTGGTAAGTAAATTCAACATAAAAAGAACTAAAAGTATAACCCTAATCAAAACTTTGGAAGGTCAAATAGTACAGAGCATGTCTTCACTGACTATTGAAGTAAAGTTTAATGAAGAATATATGAAAATAGACTGTGAAGAATGGCCAGATAATTTGATGACTGAAAAAGTGATTTTAGGTCAACCATGGCTTCAACAAGGTAAAGTGATCTTGGATTTTGAAAAAATGAAGCTTAAATTGAACATAAATGACAAAAGGTTTTTAATATTTCTATTGAGTAATGAAAAACAGGAAATTCCATCAGATGTGCATGATATACACTTTGAAGGATTCACTTTTGCATTTGAGGATATACAGACATTACCAATACAAATATTAAATGATCAAGCTTCATATAATCAAAATCAGCAAAAGATTGGAAGAACAAAGAAGGGTGAAGAGATGGGAAGAAGATGGCAATCATGGCAGGGTCCAAAGAATCAAAGCATCAGAGCAAAAAGCACATGGAATCAAAGTCTACAATAGATCTCCTCAGGGAGACAGGAATCAAGGACAAAAGGGATATGGAAACCAAAAACTCCTACAAAATGCTTATCCAAAGGGAATGGTTGTTTGCTGGGAACCAGACCAATCGGAGTCAGGAAGTACTGGGTTAAAAAATCAGTTGTTCCAGTGGAAAAAAGATCATCCAGATTTGATCTATATCTAGAAAATCATAACATGTTCAAAAGCTATGAAAAAAAAAACATCTATTAGACCTGATTTTCTTTTCTAAACAAGAGAATTAGGAGGGGAAGAAAAGAAAGAAAAAAATTATTATGAAAAAAATGAAAATGAAAAAAGAAAAGAAATAGAAAAAAGTATTTGAAAAAAAAAAGAGAGAAAAAAATCATTGTTGAAAAAAAAGAGAAAGAAAAATTGAGAAAAATTGTTTATTTTCTGTTGTTTTTTTACAAAAATCATATGTCACAAAGCAAGATATAGGTAGAAGAATAGTAGAGATCTATTTATTTTTTATTTTTTATTTTTTATTTTTTGTTAGTTAGTTTTTTAGTTAAGTTTTTGTTTTCTATCATTTGATAAATGATTTGTTTTTCCAAAAGAGTGGTTAGGAAAAGGGACTGCACTAGACATCTTGCTACACTTGTGATGATCACTTTTTGAGTCTTTTTTGGAGAAATAGAATTTATTTTGGATTTTATTTTCATTCTTATGTCATGACTTCTCAAAATAAAGCCCTACATATTACTCTTTAGCTTCTTGTGACTTATGTGGGTAGAGTTTTTCTTTGTGTATTTTACTTTCCTCAGAAAATGGTGAACACAAAGGAGTTGCCAATTCATGACTTCAAGGCAGAATCAGTTGTGCTATCAAGAGGCCATTGGTTTCTAGACAGTGAAGCTGCGGAGGAACAGGCGGACCTAGAGTCAAATGAAGAATCAGAAATTCCAGAGGCTGAGAAGGTGGTGAAGGAACTTAAGGAGACCCTAAACATCATCGGTCAGCACATATTCACAGTGGGAGTGGGAGGGTATAAATATACAATGTTGTGCCAGGAATTCTACAGGTTTCAAAGAGTTGCTGTCAATATGAAAAGATGGAAGGCAGTAGGATTGCACAAAATATTGGAGGAGCCTATCTTTTTCATTGATTTTGAGAGGGTATCACAAGTAATGAACAGTTTGACAGAAATAGGAAGAGGGAATGATGCCTATTTCAGATGCAAAGTCAAAAACAAGGATAATCAGGAAGTAGGTATCACTATTAAGGCAGAACATATCAGAGCAGCACTACAATTCTACACAATGGGAACCAAACTTGACCCAAGTTTTGTCAAAAAGAATAAGGAAACTTACCCAGGATATGCAAAATTCACTGACTTTAAAGGAACGGAGAATGAAGAATATGCCGTAAGGATGTTTTTACAGTACTTTTGTTTTCCAAAATTACCAAGATATACCATGCCGCATAAGTCAGTGACATTATTGATGTTCAACAACAAGGACAGAACCAAACCTTTTGGAGTAATGGATGTCTCACCATACATCCATGAATAGCTGAAGGAAGCAACAAAACACTGGGAGCAGAAGAAGTTCATGAATGGAGCCCAGTTCTTAACAAGAATCATTTATCATGTTCTAGAGATGGAAGATCAAATGAAATTAGCTCCATAGGCACAATATTTCAGAAGCCTTATGGCTGGAATCAAGAGTCCTCCAAGGAAAATGACTGAAAGGGAAACAGAAGGACAAACCCGCATGAGGGGAACAAGTATGAAAAGGAAGATGATATCTGAGGAAGTAATTCCTGTAAAGAAAAGAAGGTTGGACCCTAGGAAAGTGGAACTAGAAATGGAGGAAGCTACAAAAGAGGAACATGAGGAGGCACAGAAACAGGTTCAATCCTCTAGTGAACCTCATCCACCCCAAACAAGCAAAGAGCAATTATACACCTATTTAACCCAAGGAAACAACAAAAGAGCTATGTATGAGGCACAATATCAGAAAATGCTGGAAGACTACTCATGCAAAGCTACAGACTGGGTTCAGGAGGAGGTTGAGCACTATGAAGCACTCCATGATCAAATGATGACAGCTGAAACTGAGGAGGTGTTTGTCAGGAAAGAAGTTGAGTTGCTGGCCTATTTCAAGGAATTGCAAGGACCTCCAGAGACTAGAACCACTGTTGTGGTGAAAAAGAAGGTTCCAAGGAAACCAATACAAAAGAAGAAATTGACCAAGAAGGGAAAGGGAAAATCCATAGTTGAAATTGTTGTCACCAAAGAGAGGGAGGAAGTAATCATGGAAGAAACACAGAAGCCATCCATGGTGGAAGAAGTATCAAGACCCACAGAACCAGAAAAAGGAGGACCTTCGCACTTTTCATCTGATTCTGATAGTGATATTAAGAGTTTTCTATTAAAGAGTCTAAATTTATCAATACCAAATACTCCTAGCATAATTACACAGGCTTCTGAGAAACAGAAAACACCGGAGGAATTGAAGAAAAAGTCTCAGGAGAAGTCAATTCAGGAACAAGTAGGAAAACAGCTCAGTCTCGAAGATGAAAGAAGGTTAATGAAGGGAAAAGTAGTAATGCTAGAACAGGCAAGTGAAATAAGGGAAGAAGTTAGTTGTGGACTAGTGCATACTGGGGTGAAATCCATATGGACAAAACCGTCACAAACCTACTTCAAACTAGAAGAGAGCATAGAAGAAATAGCCAAGAAGGCACAAGTGAGCAGCTCAGTCCTAAAACAAAAAGGCACAGATCAAGATTCACTACAGGAAGCAGAGGAAATATTTGAGAAAGGCAATGTTCAAGAAGTCACAGGGAAAGTAGTGGAAAAAGAGATCATTTAGAGTATAAAGGATGTGCTGCATGATTTGAAGAACAATGAGGAATTTACATCCAATGAGGATCAAGAACAGGAGGTAGCAATGGACCTCATGAACATTGATGAACAGGAAGAAGAACACAAAGAGGAAAGAAGTAATGATCAGGAGAAAGATTTGGAAGTAATTGAAACAGTTCTAGCCCAGGGAAAGGAAAGACAGGAAGAACAAGCAGGTGAATGTCAGGAAAATTCTGGTAAGGAAGCTGAATATAACCTGTTTCAGGAAACTCTAAGCCAGGAAAAGAAGATGCAAACAAAGGAAGGATACCTTTCTGAAGAGACTCAACATGTATTGGAGAAAGAAAAGGTACAGGAAATAAAGCTGATCTCAGATGTATTAGAGCAAAAGAATTCAGGTGTTCAAGAAGACATGGCAGATTCAGAAACATTGGACACTCATCCAAGTAATGAAGAAAAGAAGGCCAAGATTATAGAATATGAAGGAGAAGAGGAAGAGGAGAGTGAATGCAAAGAGGACAAACAGCTAGAAACTAAACAAATAACAATGGAAGGAGGATTGGAAAGAATACCAAAGAGTATAAGATCAGCATGTCAACTCATTATGAATAACATTGAATAGTTCAGACCCTCTAGCCGGAACATGATCATTTCAAGAATGGTAGCAGAGTCAGAATTTGAGAAGGGCAGTATGATTATTAAAGAGCATAAAAGGGAAAAGGAGCAAATGGCAGAGCAACTAAGGAAGGTGCAAGAGAAAAATGAGGAGTTTTCCAATAAAATAATTGCTTTGCAAGAGCTAGAAGTACAGAAGCAAAATAAGATTCAATACTTAGAAGAGAAGAGTGTACAACTAACAGAGCAGAACACTAAATTGGAGAAAGAGTTGAGAAAGATTGAGGGGAGGTATAGAACTCTGCAAACTTCCTATAAAATTTTAACTAAAGCAAATGAAGAAATCAATAAGCTACTATTGGAGGAAGGGCAATTGAAGGAGGAAAGTCAGACAGCCCAAATGACAGAGGAAGAAAAGGAAGGATTACATAAAGAGATTCAGAAATTACAAAGAGAACTGAAAGAAGCCAAAGAATTAGAAAAGCAGGCTAGTACACATGCTGCTACATCTATGAGAGGGTATAATAAGCTACACTTGGATATGGAAAAGGAAAGAAGTGACTGGCAGACAAAGAGAGAAAAGGAACAAAATGAATGGAAAAAAGAAAGAGAACTATGGGCACAACAGAATGGGAGTCTGATGATGACTATAGAGGAATTGCAGAAGAAGTTGGATAAACCACAAATTCAGGAAGAAACACATGTGGAAACCACATATGCAGAAGAATATGGGGTAGAAAATATTGAGGGAATACAACATGACAGTGAATCAGCAGACAAAAGACCAAAAGAAGAATATTCAGAGGATTTTGTGAAGAAATTGCTGACAAGTAGAGATTCCAGAATGGATTTTATCAAGAAGATGCATGATGAGTATGAAGAACAAATTGTCATATTTGCATTGAATAAGGGAATCAATCCAGATCAGCATCACTGGGCCGCAGATGGATTGGGAATACCATTATGTATGATTATGGAGAGTATAAAGAATTATCAATTGGCCAGAGTTGGGCTACCTCCAAACAAATATCTTGAGTATGAAGAGGACATCAATGTGACTAAATAACTATTTGAAAGAGCCAATCCAAAGTGGAGAAATAAATGGTTAGATGCCAACAAAGAATGTAGAAAATTTTGGAAAGAGGCACCTCTTCATTTAAAAATCAATCCAGCTTACTGTCCAGTGGCACGAAGGAGGGAATGGGCAACTTTTTGGGAGAGAAGAAGAGAAGGTCAGATTCCACCTAAGTGGTTAAATTTCCCGAAAATAGCAGGTCCAAAGGCAGGCACATGGCCTACAAAGAGTTACATGGTGAATACTGCTGAGTCCGTAATAGCTACATACAAGGATGTAAATGACCCTGCGTGCATTCTACTTATCAAGATAATGAGATTAAATTTGGCTTGTATAGAAACTTATACCGACACAGATATTAGAACCTTGAATTATATCGGCTTTAATTCTCCAACAGATGCATTATTATTTTATTTGAGCGAAACACCTGGCAGAATCTGCTTAATGACATATTACAGCAGCGAGATATTTTTGGGCAGTCATTACTTACAAATTTTTGAAGATGCCTTTGATTACGGGTTTTTTGAAAGGGAGTCAGAGATTTTTGGAAATCTATCAGTTGTTACAAAGTCCAGACTTACAGCATATGAAGCTGCCTATACAGAGTACTTGAAAAAGGATGTCATAGATAAACCAGAAGCTGCAGTACAGTGGAGAAAGGCATTATTTGAGATGGTCAATAATCTAAATATTACAGAAAGAAAAAGTCATGATTTGCTATCACAAGTATATCAGAGAAAGAAGAAATGAAGAAAAGTGATCAGTGCAGAAGAGCAGGAAAATCTTTCGTCAGGAGCCGAAAGGCTTAGGAGGGGAAGGATGTTGGAAGATGCTTTTTTGGAAGTCTTTTTGAAGAAAAATAATTGTAAAATGATAGAAATTTGTAAACATATTTATGCAACTGTTGTAAAAATAAGGAAGAGTCTTCCTTATGTAGGATAGAATCTTATGTATTTTTTCTAGAATTTTTGGAAACTCCTAGATAGCATATTTTTAGAATAATAGAGGAAAGGACCAAAATTCAAGTGTGAAAAGGGACACTTGAAAATGTATATAAGCTAATTTCCTCTATTATGAGGGGGTTGGTTAATCATTTGTTTACATGCTATCCAAGTGAATAGAGAAGGAGTTTTCTGCTGAAAATCATGTTTTCTCCTCTTTTGTGTGGTTTCTTAGATTTGTGAGTCTAGTTCTTGTGTATCCATGGAGATTTGTGAGCTTCTATTGTGTAAATCTATTGAATGTGTATGAAGAGAGTTGAATACTGTTGTGCTGAGTGATGAGTTGATGAAAAATGGTGCTGGAGCTGAAAATCATTTGTTTTCACAGAATCGCGATTGTCTCGTCTGTATGATACAGGTGATAATTTTTTATTTTGACTTCATAATTGTGTTCTACTGATAAAATAGCATGCAATAGAGACCAAGATTGTAGAAAATGGTGGAGATTTGCTCAAGATAATCTAAACCCTAGAAATTCCTCTTCATCTTCACTATTCTCAAAAATCCAGCCATTATTCTCTTATTTCTTGGATTCTATCATCTTGAAGGGGTTGTGGTCTCAAGAATACTTCCAAGATTGACAAAATAAAGATGTATTGTTGATTCTTTATGCTAAATGATTGGAGAGGACAACTCCAAATATCAATAACAAACATGAACACACAGGAATTGAATCCAATTCTTTGCATGAATTACCTCAGTTCACAGGACCTTGGGAAGCTAAGTCTATTAGTATGAGAGCACCCACGATAATAGTGAGGAATGAAGAATCATTAATCCCTAGAAACACGGAAGTGATCAAGAACACTAAAGTTCAATGCAATCTCACTCTAGAAGAGTTGTTGAAGGTAAAACCATAATTGTGGAAGCACGTAGCAAATCAATTCCCTGAGCTTGCTACTACTCCTCACAGATAGGATCACAAAAAAAGGTACCAGAGATTCTAGTAGAAAAGATCGGAGATGTAAGTGAAGGAGAGGAAGGTAACACGTATCTTCCAATAACCCATCAGGGCTACACCACGAAATCCATCTTAGATTCAAGAGCTAGAGTAGCCATCGCTACCACCGCTTTATGGAAACGTTGGGGTAAGCCAGCACTCAGACCTACCAGGATGAAACTACAAATGGCCGATGGACACATAGAGAAACCATTAGGCTTACTAGAAGGCATATCTCTCACCACTTGTGGCATGGAGTTTGAGCACACCTTTGCCATTTGTGACTTTGCAAAAAATCACGCTTACGAGATGATATTGGGACGACCATTCATGCGTCAGTTGCAAATTGTACAAGATTGGGGAACTAATTCTTTGTACTTGCAACATTTAGGAGTGACTACCAAAGTCAATCTTAAATACTATTCACATCGAGATGTACCCCCAATACAATGGAATACCATCCATAAGACACAGGTAGAAACAAAATCAGTACATTCTTTAGAGTCAGATCCCTGATGGTTGCATGAGGACACCCAATTATGGATGTGTAAAGTAGCAAAACAAGAGGAAAAACGGTTAGAAGTCAGAACCTTAGGTGCAGAAAAACATCCAAGAACCCTTCAAGACCCAGCTTATGCACCTGTAGTATTTCCAGACGAAGAGTTTGAACCCCATGGTTGGGCAGAAATCCTAGCAACCATGACGTAGCCATCAATGAAGAACAATGGACACCCCATTGTGATGAAGATGGCTATGAAATATCAGTTTTCACGATAGAGCCAATCATGTGTGATGCAGTTTTAGAAGAATGTGAACCAAACACTGATGCATTCGAGGACGCGAGTGATTTTGATTTAGAGTCAATTATTATGGACCCACCCTTTGCATCAGAAGAAGAATATTTCTACGAAGTAGAGACTCACCCTCAGAAACACGAAGAAGTTATGAATGATGTGAGAATAGCCACTCAAGTGACTAACAAGAGTGAAGGCAAGAAAAGAAAGAAGAAAGAAACCATGTCAGAAACAGAAGAATCCTTATTTGAAGTACCCGAGAACTTCAAGAAGTATGAAATCAAAGATAGAAGAATAATGGTACGAATGCCGAACAGAAAAGCTAACATTGGAGAAGTATATGATAATCGAGAGAAAACCAAGAAAATCATAGTAGCCATCGAAGGAGAAGAAGAGAAATGTACATACATTGGGCATGATTTGACGAATGAAGAAGAAGAAGAATTAGTTGCCCTATTGCGCGAATATAGAGATGTATTTGCTTGGAGTTACAAAGACTTGAAAGGAGTAGACCTAGATATATGTTCTCATAGAATCCCTATGACTCCAGATGCGAAACCTATGAAACAGAAACCATACACGTACAATGATAATAACGCTGCGAAGATTAAAGAGGAAATAGATCGTTTGATAGAAGCAGGATTCATTTACGAAGTTGAGCATACCGAATGGGTATCCTCCATTGTGGTTGTGCCCAAGAAAAATGGAAAATTGCGTGTGTGTATTAACCTTAAAAAAGTTAATGCCGCCACAATTAGAGATAGTTATCCTCTTCCTATCACGGAACACTTATTGGAAAGAGTTGCACGCAAGGAAGTTTACAACTTTCTTGATGGTTTCTCAGGCTATAATCAAGTAGCCATTGCTCCAGAAGATCAACACAAGACGGCTTTTGCCACAAAATGGGGCATATTTGCATTTCGTGTAATGCCTTTTGGCTTAACAAATGCACCCGCTACTTTCCAGCGACTCATGTGTCATGTTTTCAAGGAATTCTTACGCAAGAATTTGGAAGTTTATGTCGATGACTTATGTGCACATTCAAATATAAGACAGACACATATCCCTAAGTTAAGACAAGTATTTGACAAATGTCGAGAATATCAGGTTTGTTTGAACCCGAAAAGATGTGTTTTCATGGTCAGACAAGGAAAAATTCTAGGACACATTGTGTCAAAGAATGGGATTTCCACGGATGAAGAAAAAGTGAAGGTAATTGCAGAATTACCTAGACCAACTAATGTAAAAGAAGTACAGGCATTTATGGGCCATTGCGGTTATAATAGGAGATTCATACACATGTATGCAATCATAGCCAAGCCATTGTACTCTCTTTTGGCTCATTTTGAAATGACAGATGAATGTGAGAATTCATTCAACGAACTCAAACAACGTTTGTGCTCAGCACCTATATTAACAACCCCGGATTGGAGTAAGCCATTCCATGTACATGTGGATGCATCCAGCTATGCCATAGGATGTGTGTTAGCACAACCCACGAAGGAAGGTAACATAGATCTCCCCATAGCTTACGCGAGCAGACAGTTGAACGCAGCAGAAAGAAATTACACCACGACGGATCGAGAAGGATTAGGGATGATCTACACGGTAAAGAAATTTAGACATTATTTGTTGGCAAATAAGTTCAAATTCTTTACAGATCATCAAGCATTAATGTATTTAGTCAACAAGCCATGTAACACAGGACGACTAATACGTTGGTTTCTATTACTCATGGAGTACGATTTTGAAGTCGTAGTTAGGAAAGGAAAGACACATCTTAGAGCTGACCACCTTTCAAGATTAACCTCAGGAGAAGATCCTCAAGGGATAGCGGATGAATTACCAGATGCATATTTGTTTAACCTTGAGATAGCATCGGAATGGGCTAAGCCTAGAGTCCCTATTCTCACATACGGACCCAAGAATCCTAGGATAAGAATCAAGGAAGGAGAGATTACCAAGTCTCAAAGATATCAAATCATAGCAGGAAGTATATATACACAAGACAATCAAAAGATCCTTGCTTGTTGTGTAGATGAATCAGAACATGCGAATCGGTTGCAATTAGCAGATGTAGGTGCATTAAAGCAACATCACTCGAAACATCGTACATTGCAGACTCTGCATAGACTAGGAGTATATTGGCCTTCTATGGAAGCAGATGTCTACAAGTTGTGTAAAGAATGCCATGTTTGTTGTGAAAGACCACCAGTAGAACATGCTACATTGTATCAAGTGTCTCTAACACCAGATTGGAGTGAACCTTTAGTGACGTACTTGAGGACGAAAACATTCCCTCAAGGAATGACTTTAGCACGACAACGCAGTCTAGAGCAGGAAGCTCAAGACTATTCACTTATTGGAGATAATCTATACAATAGAGGATGAGATGGAGACCTAAGACAATGTGTTCATGAAAACAATTATCTGAGCATACTAGAGACTGCACACCAAGGTGTTGCAGGAGGTCACTTTGGACCAGATAGGATAATCAAAGCTATCCTCTTTGCAGGATTATGGTGGCCCACTCTTCACATGGATGCACATACCTATGTAAAGAGATGTGATGTGTGCCAAAGAACTCAGTTTCCTACTCGCAGAGATGAAATGCCATTGAAACCCATGATGGGCGGACGTGCATTTTCTAAGTGGGGTATAGACTTTGTAGGACCCATTAACCCCCCTGCAAAAGGTACACATGCGGAATACATCATTGTTGCGACTGATTATCTCACCAAATGGGTAGAGGCAAAAGCCACGAAAAAGAATGATGCACACACGACTGCAAAATTCTTATTTGAAAATGTCTTTACAAGATATGGATTGCCTATAGAGTTAGTGAGCGATCGAGGCACTCACTTTCTAAACCAAGTCATTGAATATTTGTTACAGGATTTTATGGTGATTCACAAGAAATCCGCACCATATCATCCTCAGGCCAATGGTCAGGCTGAAAGCACTAACAAGATCCTTTGTAATGTACTGACAAAACTCGTGAACAACAAACGTTCAGATTGGGACAAACAGTTACACCACGCTGTTTGGGCATATCGAGTGGCCTACAAGATCGTACTCAATGCAACTCCCTTTCCGATGGTTTTTGGTCAGAATGTTGTGCTTCCTTTGGACTTCTTGATACCGACCCTTAAGGTTGCACAAGAACATCAGTGGACCGGCCATGAATTATCAGCGAGAATAATGGACTTGGAACAATTAGGAGAAACCAGGCTAAAAGCAACAGCAGGAATATACGCGGCAAAGAAGCGACAGAAAGCATATTTTGATGCACATGTGAAAGATAAAGGCTTGAAAGAAGGAGATTTAGTTCTAGTATATACGCTGAAACAGCACGCACGGAAGTTAGAAAAGCGAGGTTATGGACCTATGATCATCAACAGACTCTCAACAAGTGGAGCAGTACAATTAGCCACCTTAGAAGGAGACATAATGCCTAATTACATTAGTGGCTGTAGAGTCAGGCTATACCAAGAACCTCTTACTGAGGATATGCTTAGACGACTCACGTTGGCAAAGAAGCATAAGGAGGAAGAAAATAGAATACGAGCTGAAGCTCAGGCAGAAGCTATAGAATGCATTAAGCGCATGAAGTTAAGAAGACAAGGACTAGGGAGAGAACATTATAACCATCTGGAAACTACACCCAGATATCCCATGGCCATGTGTCAAGTAAAGTCAACCACTCATCCTAGCATAGTGGACAGGAGACCATTCATTAGGGTCAGGCTAGAGCACGACAACCCTTGCGAAGAGCTCAGGGCTTTAATTGATTCAGGTGCTGCGACTAGTGCGATTAGATTGTCCCACTATAAGGATTCAGGAAGAGAAATGCAGCCAATTGAGGCATACCTCATAGGGCTAGGAGGCATGGAAACCCCTTGCATGGGTGAGGTGGACCTTCCTATCCTCATAGACGAAGTGACCTTGACAGTGAAGCTACTAGTGTGCCATGATGACGACCTGATAGAACCCCTAATCCTTGGCCAAGATTGGCTATACGATCACTCAGTGGACCTAAATCTTAGACAAGGCTCCTTGCAGATTGGAACCTTAGATCAGAAGCGAGTGATACCACTTGACTTCCCTAATGGCATTCCGACTGAGGTTTGTAGCCATAGACCCTATGAAATGCATGCGACGGAAGACCGGAAGATCTTTGGTCAGATCAGTCACGTTAGGTCTACACCAACCCACGCGGGCTTGGCGATGGACAATTGTCAATCAAAAGGACATCAGGAGATTTTCTCTTGGGCTTCCTGCAAACTAGAAGGGGAAATTACCCAACCGCTTGGGCAAATGGACACAATCAGCAGTCAGGTGGGTTACATCAGCGGACATATGGGCAAAACACCCTGCGGTGCCCATCCTTCCACACTTACTGCGGACTAGCCTAGATTAAAAGTACGAAACGGAGCACTTCCTAATGGGCACGTTTCGCAAGTGTTGGACCTCCCTTCTTTTCCAAAGCAGAGTGTCCATCCGACCTCTCAACCTCAACCACAAAGGAGTCAACCACTACGAAGGAACCCGGACCGACGACAACATCAGACGACGCAAAGAGGAAAGCAGTCTCAACAACACACAGCAAGCGGCACAAGACAAATATGGGTGCCAAAAGGACAAAAATCACCAACAGATTTCAACAATGCAGACAATGATAAGAAGAAGTCAAGGTAGAAGCAGAATCAGTATCCAACATCTCCTCGACCTTCTTCTACAAGTTCGAGCATTCGACAAATTTGGATCGCCAAGGAGTACCTAACGAATCGTCCAACACCCACGCAAATTTGGGTACCCAAACCATGTATGATAGCTCAACCCTCAAGCCATGTAAAATACACCCTTCGGAAAGCTTTTCAGCCCTCCATATCACCAAATCCGATATCATCTTTTGTCCCTCCGCAGAGACCTATCACCCGATCACAAACTCTTAGGAAGTGGATACCGAAACGTATCCAGAAGTCTTCTCCTAACCCCTTGTCTAACATAACCACCACCCCGACTAATCTACAACCTTGTAATAACTCATTCATAACTGAACCTTGTATAAATCCACACACTATAACCCAACATCACCTGTAATAACACCTCATTAAGCAATGTAGGCATTATCTGAAAACATATAGGTGTCTAGAGACCTGCATTAGCTCTACAAAAAATCATTGCATCAATCACTTCATAGCACTTGGCTACACGGGTTACACATCAGCTATGGAAAGGGATTGCGGTTTCACTGTAATGGGATCATAATTAATTTCCATACTAATGTGCTAATCTTTTGTAGCAGATCTTTTCCATTAGCACGACAATCACCATGCAAACCGAAGAAGGACCATCAGAAGCAGGCCCCAGCGCACCTGTAGCACCTATCGGTATTTTACTCGCAGAGTCCCATCCGATGGCTCCACCGCCAGAATTTCAAGGTTTCCTAGGACCCATGCCTATCGACGACCCTCCTCGAGGCTATACTGAGAAGATTCATCGCAATTCTCATTGGTTTCAAGGGCTGGCAGGACCATTGGCGGATGCTGAGTTTATATTTGAGGCTAATAATTTGACTTTTGACGACCGTACATGGGGAAAATATCAGTTCTTCTCAAGAGAGTTCGAAGGGCTACAGAACACACAAGACTTAACACATGTTTGGGCAAGAGCCGGCTTCACAGAGTATTTCAGTGACCCTTTGCCTAAACTTGACTTCTACAGATGCTATTATTTAATCACCACTTTGATGGCTTCGGAGAACAAGGATCTGCCAGGAACTTTTATTTTGCCATCTTTAGTGAGCGATCCACCATATAAAAGATTTTATCTTTCTAAAGATCTGATTCGAGCTGCCATCAAGATTCATGGAACCCACACACCCACAGAGCAAGAAAGGTTAGTTCCAGACCCTATGAAATGTGGGGACATTACTAAGTGGGAAGAGATTTCAGCAATCACACCTGAGCTTTCAAAGCCACTGCGGATATGCATGCAGCATTTTGCTTTCCCCGCTCAGATTCACAATGCCTCACAAACGAATATGGTTCGGTTTGTATTTATCATGTATTGGACCCCAGACAATTGATCTAGCTAGCTGGATCATTGATCAGATGTATTTAGCACAACATAGATGGGAAAGAAAGAAAGTCATCAATGGATGTTGTGCACTGACTAGAATCGTATATATGTGCTTAGCATATGACTTGCCGATTGAGCGAGCAATGACAAGTGAGGAGCTGAAAGCGTTTAAAGGAACCACAAAGAAAGCTAGGAAGCCTAGCAAAGGAAGAGCAGGAAAGCGAATGAGAGGAACTATCCCCTGCCTTCAGGTGCCACAATCACCCTCACCACAACCATCTCCAGAGCAGTCTCCAACAGAAGCCACTCCCACAGTACAACCTATTCGTATACGGTTATCAAGACCAGTTGTAATGGAGGGCACTACCAGCACAGTCACTACTCCAGCAACCACAGTCCCAGGACCTACCACCACTACAGAAGAAGTTCCCACCACTATTGGTCCGGAAGCTTTCTCTTTCCCGATACCACATTTAGAAACAGAACAAGCAGGCACCACATATGATTTTGAGATGCAGGATGTATTTTCAAGTGAGTTTCAGTTTTCGGAAGGCCAGATCTTCTCTCAGGAATATGAAAGGCCCAGCTACCCTACCACACCCTGAGATCAACCACAAGGGCAAATCGTATCGAGCTCAGATGACGAAAGAACAGCAACAAATGACGACGAAGGAGACGATGAAGCCAGTCAGGGTACACATGACTCCCAAGAACATGTGCAAACAGACGAACAAGGACAACAAACCGACACCCAAGGTGACACGAGCACACACGAAGAAGAAACCTTCGAAGCTGCAGCTTATACGTTAGCCATAAAAAAATTATATCGTACTATGGAAAAAGTTTGGGCACGCAAGAAGTTGACTGACAAAGAAAGCCAAACAATCATCGAACAAGAACTCGTCTCAGGAGGGTTCGAAGAAGTCTACATCAGAGGTTTCAGAGAGCTTGGCAAATCAGTCGGACCTACCGAAGCCTTAAGATATTTACAGAGGAAACCATTACCGCAGTATGACCCCTGACGCGTACGGCTATTATCAAAACCGGGCGAATACATTCGTGTCCCAACAGGAGCCCAATCTTCAGAACGGGCCAGGGAAGCACGTCTTGTCCCTGAAAGCTCTTTGGCAGAAGACACCATTATCGTCGACTCCCCACCCTGTACTACCGCTGTACGTACCTCCACAGTTACCGAAGTACCTGTCACCCCAACTGCTCCTCCTTCACCTCCCATCCATCCAGTCTCCCCCATACATCCCCCTTCTCCCAGAACAACATCCTCCTTCTCCGGCAGAGTAGCAGAAGTCGCCTTTACTCCCACTCAGCCCACAATCTCCGCACCCACTCAACCTAGTCTACCCCCTAACCTATCCACCTTTCTATCCAACCCATTTCTCCATCCATCTTTTCCATTCTTACCCACACCTCCAAGACCCCTTTTCCCATTCCCACCTCCATTAACCTTCTCCCCAGTCTCACCTCCCCGACCCACGATAACCCCTCTTTCCCCTCTCCATCAAGCCGTCCAAAACAACCCCTCTGTAGATTACTCCTCAACCTTTGTAAATCTTGTATTTACACCCACACACTTACCCACGATCACACCACTATTCACAGTCACCGCACTCAACACCACATCCAATGATATGGATATATCACCACCTACCGCACCACCACTCACGTCAATGGTGGCACCACAATATTTAAGCACACCACAATTTCATTCCCCATTCGCTTTGCATCTACACCCACTGCATCTTCACTTAGCACACCGTTAATATTATCACCCACCATAGACACAGCATTTCGACAGATGTTCACGTGTATGACGCAAGTAAGAGATGAGTTCACATCTCTTGGAAATAATTATCAGCAGCTGCAGAGGACAACCAACGATTTGTAGTCGCAGCTTAACTCATTGTCTATTGAGAATGCCTCATTGAATACTCCATATCAAGAACTACGCGAGGCTTATCACAAGCTGGAACTAGAAAGTGAAGAGAAAGCCAAAGAGGCCACTGTTGATCTTGACAATTTTTTAAGGGCCCAGACAGTTCGCAATGCGACTCTTACACGGAACATGGGCTTACTCAGAAGACACCTAGCAGTAGCAAAGGAAGAGAACCAGCGGCTATAAGAGCAGAACAGAGAAAATTTAGAAGCTGCTCTCGATAACCCAGACCAACCATTAAGTCCTAGCCGGTTCAAAGTAGTGCCCTCCGAATCAATGAAAATGTTGCTTGATGGTCACATCAGATTGCTCAATGAATACGATCGAATGAACGAAGAGTATCAGAAGCTAAAGGAAGATCATAAACTACTCCAGCTCAAAGCACCTGCAACACAAGGACTACCAACAACCCAAGGATTACCAGCTCCTGCGGTCCCTTCTTCTGACATCCTAGAGGAACTCAACGCATTACGAGCCCAAGTATCCACTCTTGAATCGTGAATAGCTATATATGAAGCACCACCACGGCCAGATTCCCCACCAGAGCTCCCAGCCGATGAAGAAAATGTAACCATTCCGGTGGAGGAAACATTTGAAGAAGCCTACGAACCACAACCCATCCTAGGCGGATGAGTCACGGCTGAAGGCCAGATGACTAATGAACTTCCAACCCCCGCATGGATGAAGACAGTGGAAGAGCTTGGAACCACCCACTCAGCACGAGTAGAGGCGCAGCTGCACGCAATGGAAATGATTGAGGAAAGAATTTTACAGTCGCCCTACTTCGCTCACTTGGCCCCTCGCAGATACATATTAGGGCATGAGCTACAGTACAAACCGTATTTTATGCTAATGGCCGAGTATCAGTTGGCCATAGAGAAAGAAACAGGCAAGAAACCATCTCACGCTACTCAGTTTGAGCCTGATGATTTGCCACTAGATGCGCAACAAGACGAGATTTATCAACCAGAGTGGCGTAAAAATCTTTTACAAGAATATCCTGAGATGATGAGTACTTGGGCAAAGGCACCACTACATTTGAAATACAACCCATGTTGGAGACCAGTGCCACGTCGCCGCTCCTGGACAGCATTTGCTATCAAAGTACAGAACAACAAGCACTGCCAGGATTGGTTAAATTACCCATATTTCAAGCCACCCATAGAACTACCGACAGTGGGATACATGATGGCCACGATTCGTCACTGGCTCCCTCGCTTGAAACACATGGACGATATAGCAGCACACATGACTGTCAAAATCTTTGACATGATGCAGATGGTTTTCAAAGTCTTCCATCGTGTAAAGGCACCTCATGTAAACACCCCGGGCTTTGAGCATGGCAATCTAGATCTTGCATACGATATGAGTACAACGCCATCGCTACAGGTGTGTTATGCCTGGCATTGCAGAATTAAATATTTACCGGCATGCTACAAGCAGACTTTCGAAGAGATATTCACAATCGATTTTTGGGAATACCATTCAGAAGTGTTCATCAGCAGGCCCACCCACCTCTTACACTTATTCATCTGTGAACAGATGGTATATTCCACACATTATCGACTCCCGCCACCCGATTAACCGCAACCAATTGATTGGGAGAAACTCGAGGTAGATTTGGCCCGAGGCATTCGAATATGAGAACACACCCTCGCTCAGGAACTCCTCCAAAATTACATCCGACAGACCGCACAACAAGGTTCTGTCGAGGACAACAAAAGCGAGAGGGAGGGGGGTGTTGGTAGTAGCCAAAGGCACAGAAGACGCGGAAGCATGTAAAGACAGAGCAGGGAGTCAGTCAGATCTTTTTTCAAAAGAATTATGTTTTATAAATACTCTTCAAAACCTCCAACAGTGATTTTCATCACTATTGTAACATATGTAACATAGAAAAACCCTTTTTTGTAATCTATAGCTCCATTTTGTGCAAGCCGAGGAGTCCTCGAGCTTGAGGAGCTTAGGTAGAATGAGCATATCAATTTTGGTTATTTTTAGACACCGTTTACCCTCTCAAATAGCGCATAGGACTTGTTTTTTAACTATGCCGGTCACTAGATGTGAAACCGTCAAAAGTAGTCTAGAATCTATAAAAAGAGCTAGAGAGCTCATTTTTTAGGGTGGTTAGTGTGAGCTTAGAGCTATTTTGAGCTTGTAATTGATATCTTGAGCAATAGAGTTGATTTCTCACCTTCCATCGTGTCTTGCTTGTCTCTTCGTAGTGTGTGTGTATGTGTGTGTGCATCTCTATGCTTCTCACTTTCACTCTCACTTCATTCACATTTCTTCACATAGGTATGTGCATCCATATGAAGATTTGGCCACCAAAGTCCTGAGAATAGAATGGTCTTGATTACTCGATCCGGACCAAAGTGTCCACCTGCAACACCGCTGTGTGCAGTCTCTAAGACCTTTAAATAGTCAGATTCATGAACGCATAGTCTTAAGTAAGCATCTTTGCCTCTTCGGTATAGGTTGTCCCCTACTAAGGCATAGCCTTGAGCCTCTTGCTCCATGCTTCGTCTTCTTGCTAGACTAGCCTCTTTGGGTAATCTTCCCGATCTCATAAACTCTACCAATGGAGCACTCCAATCTGGAATTAATGACACTTGATAAAGGGTTGCATGCTCCACAGGGGGTCTCTCTCTGCACATTGGACAATTCTTAATCCACTCATGTATTTCTTTGTCCATGCTAGGCCAATACACTCCTAAACGCTTTAGATTCTGCAATGTCGTTGTTTAGAATAGTGATTTCCTAGCAATCCTTCATGAGCTTGCTGCAACCAACTACTATGTTCATCATCCTCGACGCAACAAGCTAATACACCCTCAGTATCTTGTTTGTACATGCTTCCTGCCAATATGTGATATTTTTGTGATTTTACAATTTCTTCTTGTAATGTTTTCACATTGTTATTTGCACGTCCGAAGGTTAGGACTGGTACCAACTTATTTGCCCATTTAGGAACAACTTCTAAATTGAACAGATAAGCATCGGGTAATTCATCAGACACTCCTTGCGGTGACTCTCCTGAAGTGATGCGAGAAAGGTGATCTGCCCGAAGGTGGGTTCTACCTTTCCTGACAACAACTTCAAAGTCATATTCCATTAGTAAGAGGAACCATCTTACTAAGCGTACAGTATTGCAAGGTTTATTGACCAAATATAACAAAGCTTGATGATCAGTGAAAAACTTGAACTTGTTGGCCAATAAATAGTGTCTAAACTTCTTCACAGCATATACCATGCCTAAGCCCTCTCGCTCAGTTATGGTATAGTTTTGTTCAACTGCGGTGAGTTGTCTACTAGCATATGCTATGGGCAAGTCTAAGTTTCCTTCACCTGTGGGTTGTGCTAGCACACATCCTATGGCATGATTGGATGCATCCACATGTACATGGAATGATTTATTCCAATCAGGAGTGGTCAGTATTGGTGCTGTGCACAAACGTTTCTTCAGTTCATTGAAAGAATTCTCGCATTCATCGTTCCACTCAAAATTAGACAACAAGGCATAAAGGGGTCTAGCTATGATCGCGTACATGTAGATAAACCTATGGTAATATCCACAATGGCCCATAAAAGCTTGAACCTCTTTAACATTCCTTGGCCTTGGCAGCTCTGCTATGGCTCGTACCTTATCTTCGTCGGTTGAGATTCCATTCTTAGAAACAATATGACCTAAGATTTTACCTTGATGCACCATGAACACACACTTTTCTGGGTTCAGACACACTCGATATTCTCTACACTTGTTGAAGATTTGTCTGAGTTCAGGGATGTGAAATCTTCTTCCTTGGGAATGAGCACATAAATCATCCACATATACTTCTAAGCTCTTTCGCAAGAACTCTTTGAAGACATGACACATGAGCCGTTGGAATGTTGCAGGTGCATTTGTGAGCCCGAATGGCATAACACGAAATGCAAAGATTCCCCACTCTGTGGCAAAAGCTGTTTTGTGTTGATCTTCTGGGGCAATGGCTACTTGATTGTAACCTGAAAATCCATCAAGGAAGCTATAAACTTCCTTGCCTGCAACACGCTCCAATAGGTGTTCTGTGATTGGAAGTGGATAACTATCTCTGATCGTAGCGGCATTAACTTTTTTAAGGTTAATACACACTCGCAACTTCCCATTCTTCTTGGGTACCACTACAATGGGGGACACCCATTCAGTATGCTCAATCTCATAGATGAATCCAGCTTCAATCAGCCTATCAATTTCTTCTTTTATTTTGGCTGCATAGGTATCATTATATGTGTAGGGTTTCTATTTGGTGGGCTTGGCATCAGCGGTCATGGGGATAGTATGAGAGCAAATTCTTGGATCTACCCCTTTCAAGTCTCTATAGTGCCACGCAAACACATCCCTATATTCCCTTAATAGAGCTACAAGCTCCATTTCTTCTCTTGCACTTAGGTCATCTCCTATATATGTGCATCTCTCTTCGTTCTCTTCGATGGTCACTACAATCTTCTTGGTCTTTTCTTTATTATCATATGATTCTCCTATGATGGCCTCTCTCTTAGGCATTCGTACCAAAATTTTGCGGTCGTCAACTTCATATTTCTTGAAATTTTCTGGTACTTCAAACAATGATTCCTCCTCTTCTTGTTTCACTACTTTTCTTTTCTTTTTCTTTTGACTGCTCTCACTTCCATCCTTCGAATTTACCGTTTTAATACTTGTGAGAGGTTCTTCTTCTTTCTGGGTGAACACTCCTATATCTTCTAGATAGTGCTGCTCTGAGTTAAAGCAACTATCCATCACAATGGACTCTATATCATCGTCATTCTCTTCTTCTTCTATGAAATCACTAGGGTCACATTCTTCTAGTAAGGGCTGACACATGAACACTGAGATATCATAACCCTCCTCATCACAATGAGGTGTCCATTGTTCTTCATTGACAGCAATGTCCATGGTGGCTAAGATTTCTGGCCAGCTATGAGGCTCAAATTCCTCATCTGGAAAGATCATCGGTGTATAGGCTGGGTCTTTAACTGGTCTATCTCCTGGTGAAGTTCCTTCTTCTCTCGCTTTCAAGCGTTTTTCCTCTTCCTCTGCGACCTTGCACATCCACAAATGAGTATCTTCGTGCAGCCATGATGGATCACGTGAACTTTCAGGATGCACAGAGATGGAATCTTCTTTCGCTTTGTGGATAGGATTCCACTATAGGGGTGGCACATCTCTGAAGGAGTAATCCTTCAAATTGACCTTGGTGGTGACCCCTAAGTGTTGTAAGTACAAGGAGTTGGTTCCCCAATCCTGTACTATTTGCAATTATCGTAGGAAGGGTCTTCCTAGGATCATCTCATAGACGTTATTTTTCTCAAAGTCACATATAGCAAATGTATGTTCAAACTCCACGCCACAAGTGGTTAGAGTTATCCCTTCGAGCAATCCTAGAGGTCTTTCAAAATGACTATCGGCCATTTGAAGCTTCATTCTAGTTGGTCTTAATGTGGGTTTGCCCCATTGCTTCCACAAGGAGGTGGTCGCAATAGCAACACCAGCACCGGAATCTATGATTGCTTTGGTTGTGTAACCTTGGTAGGTGATTGGAAGATAAGTATTACCTTCTTCACCCTCACACATGTCCCCTATTTTGTCTAGAGGTATCTCTGGTACCCTTTTCTTAGAGCTTTCTTTTGGCATGTTGGAATCAAGTTCTGGAACCTGATCCTTCACATGATTCCATAGCTCAGGTTTTGCTTTGAGCATCTCTTCTACAGTGAGATGACACTG
The DNA here is from genome assembly GCA_020310875.1 of Ceratopteris richardii. Lineage (NCBI taxonomy): Eukaryota > Viridiplantae > Streptophyta > Polypodiopsida > Polypodiales > Pteridaceae > Ceratopteris > Ceratopteris richardii. Next base: position 94,385,736 of record CM035407.1, on the reverse strand, counting down.
AACCTTAGTGTTCTTCACGACATCCATGTTCCTTGGAACCACTGAGTCTTCATTTCTTACTAGTATTGTGGGAGCTCTAATCTGGAGAGATTCAGATTCCCATGTGCCTGGAAATTGAGGCAGTTCTTCTAAGGTATTAGATTCAAAATCTAACCTTTCATCTTCTTGTTGTTCTGCTTCATCTCCGTAAATAGATGGAATGTCTTGAAAGGAATAGGAGGGGAGTTACCCTTCTCCTTGGCCCATTTATCTTCTTGTATTTCCCGCAAGAACTCTTGAGAGTGTTGGTGCAGACCAATCACCAATTGAAGTTTTGAAAGACAAAGGATGGAGATAAGATCAATTCTTGAAGCTTAGAAGATGGTTACATTCACAGGTTGAAAGAAATGTACACATATGTACATTAGTTAAGACATAGGTCACTTATACTTATGTTTAGTCATAAGTCTGTACATATTTGCCTATAAATACTATGGAAAAATGTCGGGATGTAGAGAGAAGACGAGGAGAGACTATGTGAGAGCATAGGAATAGAGAAATGAGATGTTGTAAGTGTCATTAGACACATGAAAAGTTAGTTGAAGTCTCTCTCTCATTCAGTTGTAGTCTTCTTCAGAAATGACAGAATTTTTGCGCCCGCAGTTTCTCTGTTTTCTCCTTCTGTGGTAGATCTTTTGTGGAATGCTTTTGTACAAGTCTAAGTCTAGAGTTGATTGACTACTGTACAAAGTTTTAGATTCCAATTGTGATTACACTGAGAGAACTATGAATAGGAACATTTGTATGTGTAAAGGTCTGAGTACCTTCTGAAACAGGCGCAGATTTCGAGTTCAGAGAAATGGACAGTGCTGAGTGCACACTGTAAAGTTTTACACAAATGATAGCTTAAAATCTAAGTTGAGAGATAAGCTATCTACAGCTAAAATCATTTGACCAAACGGGTTCGACATTGGGAGAACTATAGCTAAGAAGTTACAAGTGTCAAAGTCGCTACTGCAGAGAAGCAGTTTCACACATAGGTAAAGTGTTTGAGTCATTTCTCAAAGTATACTCAATCATTTGAGGAGATTTAAGTTGGAGAAGGTGCCCAACCTTAAGGCGACACATCCTACAAAGTTTTATCAAAAACTTTACACGAATGGTTAGTCAATCAGAGATTAATTTGTAGCAAACTTTTTTGAGAATTTGATTTTTTCCAGAATAGTCAATTTCTTGATAAGTTAGTGATTGTTCTCTAAATTAAGAGGAGTCTAGACTTATTCTTGATATAGAGGTGCTCTAATTTCAAGAATAGGTTGTTCTTTTGGAGATTAACACTCTCCATCAGTGGTATCAGAGCAGGAAGTATAAGAATTGAGGAAAGGGAGACTCCGACTGCTGCAGACATACAAACTTTACATCTTGAAGGATCAAAAGGATAAAGATTGAAGAAAGCTTGAAGGAAGACACATTGAAGTTGTCAAAAGGATCAGAAGGAGTAATATTCGAAGCCAAGGTACATTTATTTCTCATAAAGATTAAAGATCTGTTAGTACAGGTGAAGAAAGGATGGGAGATTCTCTTCAGATAGAGAAATTGGATAGAGAGAACTATCCTGCATGGTCAATGAGAATGGAAGCTCATCTAATGAGCAAAGATTTGATAGCTTACATTACAGGAGAAGAAGAAAAGCCACAGTTCAGAGATTCTAGTGTTCCAACTAGAGAGGAGTTGTCAGATTTGAAAAATTGGATGAAAAGAGATGCTCAAGCTAGGAGTATTATCTATATGGCAGTCAATGACTACTTGCTACCTCACATTAGAGGTCTTGAAAGTGCAAGTGAAATATGGAATGCTTTGGAGGAGCATTTCCAAAACACTACAAAGTCAAGAAAGGCATCCTTATGGGCAGAGTTTACTACTTTCAAGAAGAAGGCTTCACAATCAATATCTGATTATGTGACAAAGATGAAGGACATTGCAGATGCATTAGGAGCAGTGGATGAAGACATTGAAGAAGATAAATTGGTAAGGCAAATTCTCACAGGACTAAGAGGTGATGAGAAGTGGAAGCCTTTTATTTTGTCTACGGAACTTTCATTGGATCATTTCACTCCTGATTTGAATCAATTGTTAGGACATATGCTAACTTTTGAAAATGATATCAAAGGAGATGTTGACAAGAGTGCACGTCATGCAATGTACTCTAAAGACAAGAAGAAAGCTAACAAAGGAAAGCAACAAGCAAATGAAGAAGAAGGCACAACTAGTCAAGCCAACTTCCTAAGAGGAAGAGGAGGTGGCAAAGGTAGAGGAAGAGGCAGGAGTAACAAAGATGGAGCCAAAGCTTGCTGGATTTGTGGTAAGACAAATCATTTAGCTAATGATTGTTGGCATAACACTCAGAGTAATGGTGGATATAATCAGAACTATAATTCAAGAGGAAGAGGTGGTAGAAATCAAAGAGGTAATTTCAGAGGTAGAGGTAGTAGGGGTTACTTTGGAAGAAATGCAGGTAGAGGATTCCAAAGTCAACAATATAACAATACCTACTACAATTATGCTTCAGATCAGAAGGAAGATTCAACATTGATAATGAATGCAACTTGTGAAAGGCAGAGTGAAGATCAAAGAGTCTTCTACATTGAGTCAGGGTGTAGCAATCACCTGAGTGGTAACATAGCCTTGATGACTGATTTGGAGAATAAGGTATCTAATCATGTTGTTCAAACAGGTGATAATACAAAGCACAATGTGAAGTCAATTGGATCAGTGAAGGCCAAGGATGGTAGCACCTTATTGAGTAAGGTCTTGTATGTTCCTACAATTCCTAAGAATCTGATAAGTGTAGGACAAATTGTGGAAAAAGGTTATGAAGTGAGGTTCACTAATGAAGGAGTGTTTGTGGAAGACCCTAGCAATGGGTATAAACAAATTGTTTCAGGGAAGAAAGAAGGAAGATTGTTCACATTGAAGATTCAAGGTAATGTTGTTCATGCCTTGTTCACTTATGGAGGACATAAGATCTCTGAGTTAGATCTTTGGCACAAGAGACTTGGACATTTCAATGAAAGAGGTATTAAAGACATGATTAATAATGGTTCAGTGCTTGGATTGCCTAATGTTGCAGGTCAACATATGACATATAGATGTGAGGCATGTCAATTAGGTAAGGCTCATAAGCAATCCTATTCTAAGCATGGGTTTATGTATTCAGAGAAACTTGAGTTGGTACACACAGATGTGTGGGGACCATCAAAGGATTTCAATATCAATTTTTCAAGGTATTATGTGATTTATGTTGATGATGCTACCAGATGGATCACTATCTATGTGATCAAAGATAAGTCAGAGGTATTCAATACATTCAAACATTATCATGTGTATGGAGAGAGAATTACAGGACATAAATTGAAGAGACTAAGGTCTGATGGAGGGGGAGAGTATTTCTCTAATGAGTTCAGTGATTACTTGTGGAATGCAGGTATAAAAAGGGAGGTTACTTGTAGGTACTCTCCTCAACAAAATGGTGTAGCAGAAAGGAGAAATAGGACTCTTGTTGAGTTTGCAAGATCCATGATGAAGGAGAAAAATTGCCCAAATTATTTGTGGGCTGAGGCTGTAAATACAACTACTTATTTGGTCAATAGGCTACCATGTAAAGCCTTGCAGGGTATGACACCATATGAGGCATGGTGGGGTAAGAGACTTACATTAGACCATTGCAAAGTATTTGGATGTTTGGCCTATGCATATGTGCCATCACAATTAAGGCACAAATTGGAACCTAAAGCTGAAAAATATGTGTTTATTGGTTATTATGATAAGCAGATGGGATACAGGTTGTGGAATCCATCCACAAAACATTTTCTTGTATCAAAAGATGTTACATTTGATGAGCAAGGTACTTGGTATGCAGGTACTATCAATATTAATACAGATGATGAAGAAATTGTGAGTCAAAGGAAAGGTAAATCAAAGGTTCAGATATTTGATGAACAAGAGAATAATGAAGTGCAGGTTGAAGTTGAAGAGATACCAGGATTTGATCCTGAATGTGAAGAACCAGAAACCTCAAGAAGTGGAGAACTCAGGAGGTCTACAAGGCACAAATGGCAACCTTCAAGGTATAGCTATGATACTTCATTCTTGACTACTAAGGATTATGCATACATGATTAAAGCAGATGAAGACCCTTCTACATATGAAGAGGCAAAAGGTAAAGAAATTTGGGAAAAAGCTATGCAAGAAGAATATGATGCATTGATGGAAAATCAAACATGGGATTTGGTTCCAACACCAAATAGCCAGAAGATCATTGGATGTAAGTGGGTTTATAAGACAAAGAGATTTGTAGATGGAAGTGTGTCTAGGTACAAAGCTAGACTTGTTGTAAAAGGGTTTGCTCAAACATATGGTATTGACTATGATGAGACTTATAGTCTTGTGGCAAAGATGACAACCATCAGAACACTCATAGCAATTGCTGCATGTAAAGGTTGGAAATTGTGTCAATTAGATGTGAAGAATGCTTTTTTGAATGGTTATATTTCAGATGATGTTTTCATGGAGCAACCTCAAGGATTCAGAGATGGAAGATATCCAGATCATGTGTGTAAGCTCAAGAGAGCTTTATATGGCTTGAAGCAGGCCCCAAGGGCATGGAACTATAGGCTTGTAAAGTTCTTAAAGGAACTTGGATTTCAAGTATCTAAGGCAGATAGTAGCTTGCTTGTTAAAGCAAGTGATGATGGGCTCATTTACATGTGCATATATGTTGATGATATAATTCTTACAGGTACATATGAGAAAGGCATACAAAGCCTAAAGAAGCAAATGGAGAAAGAGTTCAAAATCAGTGATTTGGGAGATTTGTCATACTTCTTGGGCATGGAGATTTCATACACTCAACATGGAGTGTATGTGACTCAAGAAAGGTATTTGAAGAATTTGTTAACCAAGTTTAAAATGAATAATTGCAGAGTAGCACCTACTCCAATGGAGGTGAATCACAAATTGAGCAGATTTGGAGGTGAAGAGTTCAAGGACATGAAATAATATCAGAGTTTGGTTGGTAGTCTTATCTATGCTACATTAACTAGGCCTGATTTATCATATGCAGTTGGGGTGTTGTCTCAATTCATGCATTGTCCTAGGAAAGAACATTGGATTGCAGGTCAAAGAGTGTTGAGGTACATTAAGGGTACACTCAAAGAGGGTTTGTATTATGGTTTTACATCAGATACAAATATCAAAATATATAGTGATGCAGATTGGGTAGGTAATCCAGATGATAGAAGGTCAACCTATGGGTACATGTGTTATGTGGGAGATAAGTTAATCTCTTGGTGCTCAAAGAAGCAACATACAGTTGCTTTGTCATCTACAGAAGCAGAGTACAAAGGCATGGTTGAAGCTGCAAAGGAAGTGATACACTATACAGAGCATACCTATCATTTATGGAGATAACATGAGTTCATTATATCTAGCTGCTAATCCTGTTTTTCATGCCAGGACCAAACACATTGAGATACAGTATCACTTTCTAAGAGAGAAGGTGATGGATAAAGAGATTGAAGTTATACATACTTCAACAAAAGATCAGATAGTTGATATGCTTACAAAGAGCTTGGATGGACCAAAGTTACAGAAGTTCAAAGACATGGCAGGTATAAAGAAGATAAGAGAAACCTCAATTGATGATTGAGGGGGAGCTGTTGGTGCAGACCAATCACCAATTGAAGTTTTTAAAGACAAAGGATGGAGATAAGATCAATTCTTGAAGCTTAGAAGATGGTTACATTCACAGGTTGAAAGAAATGTACACATATGTACATTAGTTAAGACATAGGTCACTTATACTTATGTTTAGTCATAAGTCCGTACATATTTGCCTATAAATACTATGGAAAAATGTCGGGATGTAGAGAGAAGACGAGGAGAGACTATGTGAGAGCACAGGAATAGAGAAATGAGATGTTGTAAGTGTCATTAGACACATGAAAAGTTAGTTGAAGTCTCTCTCTCATTCAGTTGTAGTCTTCTTCAGAAATGACAAAATTTTTCCGCCCGAAGTTTCTGTGTTTTCTCCTTCTATGGTAGATCTTTTGTGGAATGCTTTTGTACAAGTCTAAGTCTAGAGTTGATCGACTACTATACAAAGTTTTAGATTCCAATTGTGATTAGACTGAGAGAATTATGAATAGGAACATTTTTATGTGTAAAGGTCTGAGTACGTTCTGAAACAGGCGCAGATTTCGAGTTCAGAGAAATGGACAGTGCTCAGTGCACAGTGTAAAGTTTTACACAAATGATAGCTTAAAATCTAAGTTGAGAGATAAGCTATCTATAGCTAAAAGCATTTGACCAAACGGGTTCGACATTGGGAGAATTATAGCTAAGAAGTTACAGGTGTCAAAGTCGCTACTGCAGAGAAGCAGTTTCACACATAGGTAAAGTGTTTGAGTCATTTCTCAAAGTATACTCAATCATTTGAGGAGATTTAAGTTGGAGAAGGTGCGCAACCTTAAGGCGACACATCCTACAAAGTTTTATCAAAAACGTTACACGAATGGTTAGTCAATCAGAGATTAATCTGTAGCAGACTTTTTTGAGAATTTGATTTTTTCTAGAATAGTCAATTTCTTGATAAGTTAGTGATTGTTCTCTAAATTAAGAGGAGTCTAGACTTATTCTTGATATAGAGGTGCTCTAATTTCAAGAATAGGTTGTTCTTTTGGAGATTAACACTCTCCATCAGAGAGTACTATTGAATTGAAGGAGGTATTCCGGCATCCGTGGAATTAGGAACATAAGCTCCCATTGGTGGTGAGCTTCCTCTTTCAATAACTGGTTGAGCCTGTGGAGGTAAAGAAACTTGTGGTTTGTTTACCAATTGCTCTAATCTTTCTAGTAAGCCTTGGAAGTGCAAATCCAGGTTGATAGAGTTTGTCTGATTGAACTTTTGACTAGTCTCGAGTATAGGTTGAGCTTGTTCTACCATTTTCATGCACATTTTCATTCGTTCAATCTGTGCTCTAGTGACAGCTTGTATAGGAGCCACATTGCTACTACTTGAACTTGAATCCGCCACTAAGCCTACCACATTAATGGGTGTAATCTTGGGTGCACTGGAGGGGTTTCTTAGACAATCTCTAGGGAGATGGTCTTTGCCACAATCAGGACAAAAAGCCTATATTGTGATAGCCTATCCTTGACTCGGAGATGGTGGGTGGGGACAGTTACGAATGAAATGGTCACCTTGACATCTAAAACAAGATCCTCTAGGGGCTTGTGGTCTCATTTGTCTCAATTGGGGCCTAGGGTTAGCATTTGTGTACATGAGATTTGAGTACTCAGGCTCCCAATTTTGTTCCATAAGTGGTGCCTCATATTGATATGGATAAATCTCACTATGTTCAGGTGACTCTGTGTAATAAACATGTGGACTACCTTCATGGGAGTAGTATGAACTATGAGCATGAGAGTCATTCTCTGAGATCAATGGGGTTAGTGGCACCAATGCTCTATTTGGATTTTCCTCTCCCACAGCATACTTGACTGGAATCACGTTGGCAGGAGTTGGTGGTTGGTTTCCCAAGACAGGTTGTGGCCTATATGGTGCCTGATATTGTTGTTGTGGTCTATAATATGGCTGTTGGTATTGGTTCTGATACCTACCTTGTTGGTAAGGTTGCTGATAAGTTTGTCTAACAGCCTGCCTATTGTAGGGACAATCTTGAGCCGTGTGGTTTGTGTATTTTCTCTCAATAGTGCAATATGGAGCATTCCTTTCTCTAATGTTTTGGTTTTGCATTGGGCATACATTAGCCATGTGGTCCCCTCCACAAGTATAACATCGGTTCAATGGGGTGACTCTTTGTGTTTGTCTGTTTTGGACTCCCAGCTTCTTGGCAACTTGCTCAGCTATCTCATCTATTTCCGTGGAGATTTTTGAAGTATGACTAGTAGAACTATCAGAATCCTTATAGAGTTTGGACAATCCTAACTCCTCACCCAAGTTATCTTCTATGTCAATGCATGTCCGCACACACTCTTCTATGGATCTGGGCTCTTTCAAGTACACATATGATCTCAACTTTGTGCTCAGTAAGCCATCTAAGAACAAAGCCACTTGTTTGGCTGGTGTGGGTAACTCGGGAGCAGGGCATCTCTCTAAATACTGTTTGAATCTTCTACCTGCTAGTCGCACTGTTTCTTGGGGTGTCTGCTTGAAGTTGTGGATCAGGGATGATGTGTTATGCCTGATACCACTCTTGGAAAATTCTACAATGAATTCGTCTAGCAGTTGACCTATATCGTGATAGTTGCGACTACTCAGTGGCTGAAATCAAGCTAAGGCACTGCCCTTAAGAGTCAAACCAAATGCCTCGTACTGGGTGAACAAATCCTCAACCTGTTCATCTCTTAACACTTGTTTGAACTCGGCCACATGATCATAAGGATCTCCTGACCCGTCAAAATAATTCTTCATTGCCTTGATCACTTGAGTGGGTCTAAGGGTTCTTGTGTGCTCTCGGGGTCTAGGCAATGGAAAATCATGTTCATCTCTTTGTTGCCTATGTGCTTGATGTCTCTCTCTTTCAGGTCTTTCATTTTCAAATCCTTCTCTATTTCTGCCCACAGGGTGTGCAAAACTTACCTCAGGTCGCTCTCTAGTTCTTTCTCTCTGGGCTTCATGAGCTTGGGATGATCCTACTCCTTGGGGACCATGGGAAACATTGGATCTTGGTGGAGGGAAAATCAATTCACTCTTCCAAGTATATGCATGTCTATCATGTTCTGTTACCAAGAATTTTTTCTCTGATGTGTTATCCAGGTAGACCACTTTGCCTGGTGTCTCTGGATCCTTGAACTCGTAGATGATGACTATGCCCAATTGGCTAGATTGATCTGGCTTGAATCTCCAAAAGGCTTCCTCTGTTTCTCTATTCAAGAATAGTTCGATGCTTTTGTTGTCTTGAGGGATCCAATCTGGAGTGATCACTCGGGTCAAAACTGACTTACCTCTAGGAGTCTGGGGTCCTTGTCCTACATTTCCTTGTTCTAGGTCTCCTATCTCATTCTCATGAATGACATTTCCAAACTCATCGGTCCTATCTGGTAGGTTAGTGACCACATACATGGTTCCTTCCTTATCAATGTATGAACCCTCTTCGAACTTGACCACCCGGTGTTCTAGTCCGAAGGGTTGATCTGGATTTTTGATTTGGACCACTGATCGCCTCAGGCCATCCTCATAGATGCAAGCACTTAATCGGTTGGTCCGAATATATTCCAATTGTGTCTTATAGGGTCCTTCTGGTGTTTGTAGATAATCAGTTCCTGAGCCACCTACAGGTTTCCCCATGCTAAAAGACATTTCTGAATCACTTGTGTCTGAACGTAGTCTGTAAGGATGACCACTTAGTTGTTGTGCCCAAGACTTAGCTGTATGGTTGACACTAGCCTCAGAAGATCTAATGCTTTGTTTATCCTTGCCTAGGTGTCTACCAGACCTTAGGTTCATAAGCTTTGTCTTCTAGTCCCAAAATTCCCCTTTGTATTGCTCACAATCCCTTGGGCCCCCTTGGTTTCCTAGTCCCACTGGAGGGTCAACTTCAAAATATCCTAACTAAAAATGGACTTTGGATGAAAATGTTATGTCAATTCAGGCTCCTGGGGGTCAAAACAGGCAGAGGACCTTTTGGAAAAATTTGCGATTTTGTGAGCTTCAAGAGAATCGCGATTTTGTAAACCTCAAGAGAATCGCGATGCTGTGAAGTCAAAGAATCGCGATGTTGAGCACAAAATCGTGTTTTTGAAAATCGCGATGTTGAGCACAAAATCGTGTTTTTGAAAACCGCGATGTTGAGCATAAAATCGTGTTTTTGAAAATTGCGATGTTGAGCACAAAATCGTGTTTTAGAGAATCGCAATTTTATCTCAGAGAATCGCGTTTTCACAAAATCGTGTTTTTGCTGAAAATCGTGTTTTTGCTGAAAATCGTGTTTTTGCTGAAAATCGTGTTTTTGCTGAAAATCGTGATTTGTGAGAATCGCGATTTTGAGCACAATCACAGAATCATGTTTTCTCAGAATCGTGTTTTTGACATGAAAATCGTGATTTTTCAGAATCGCGATTTTGGGCAGAGAATCGTCTTTTCACATAATCGCATTTTTTACATGAAAATCGCGATTGCCAACAAAAAATCGTGTTTTCACAGAATCGTGGTTTGGCTGAAAATCGTGATTTGTGAGAATCGCGATTTTGAGCACAACCACAGAATCGCGTTTTCACAAAATCGTGTTTTTGCTAAAAATCGTGTTTTTTGCTGAAAATCGTGATTGGTGAGAATCGCGATTTTGAGCAGAGAATCGTGTTTTACAGAATCGTGGTTCATAGAATCGTGTTTTCACAACATCGTGATTCTCAGAATCGTGTTTTTTGGCTAAAAATCGTGATTTGTGAGAATCGTGATTTTGAGTACAGAATCGTGTTTTTGAAAATCGCGATTTTGAGCACAGAATCGTGTTCTAGAGAATCGCGATTTTGTCTCAGAGAATCGTGATTCACAAAATTGTGTTTTTTCAAAATCGTGGTTCTTAGAATCGTGTTTTTTTTTTACATGAAAATCGCGATTGTCAACAGAGAATCGTCTTTCCACAAAATCGTGTTTTTTGAAAATCGTGTTTTTGGCTGAAAATCATGATTTGTGAGAATCGCGATTTTGAGCACAACCACAGAATCGTGATTCTGAGAATGACCACAGAATCGTGATTCTTTCAGCAAGCTTTTAGGCGGGAAACAAAAAATCGTGATTTTTCAAAAAATTTTGAATTTTCACAGAATCGCAATTTTCATCACAGAATCGCGTTTTTTGGTGGGAAATTCAAATTTCTGAGCGCCGGCAACGGCGAGCTCCGTATGAGCAGAAAATCATGAAAAAAACACAGCGCTTGCTCTCCCTTGCACCTCCTAACTCCTTCCCACACAATAATGCATGAAAAATGGTATGAAAATGGTGAAAATGCACTAAAAAACAAGAAATTTCTATGAAGAAGAAGATGGAAGAAGGTGGAGATGATGATGATGAAGATGAAGAGGAAAAAACAGAAAATGAACTGAAATGACAGTTTTTTTACCTTCCAAGGTCGCAAATCTACGATCTTACCATCACAACGCTCGTCCTCGAAGCTCTCTCCCTGGCAATGGCGCCAAAATTTGGTGTAGCTCAAGCGTAAGCACCACCTCCTTTACTTGTCAATCCGCGGAGACGTGAGGACTGATATGAAGATCACGAGCAAGTGAAGGCACAAGTGTGTGAGAGAAAGCACACGCAAGCACACACACACATACACACACACACGCGCGCACAAAGTAAGATCAAAGAGAGGAACAATGGAAAGTTTTGATTGCCAAAGAGTTCTCTTACAAAAGCTCTAATGTCTAACAAGCTAACCCCAAAAATGAGCTCTCTAGCTCTTTTTATAGTTTTTTGACTAGTTTTGGCCCTATCCAGACCTAGTGTCCGGCCTAGTTAAAAATTAGGTTCCAGGGCTTATTTGAGGGCTCAAACGGAGTCTAAAAATTATGAAAATTGGTAGGATGATAGTTCTAATACTCCTCAAGCTCAAGGACTCCTTGGCTTGAACAAAATGGAGTTAGAAAAATAGAAAATGGTATTTACAATGGTTTTTAGTGATGAAAATCACTATTTTTGTAGGAAATTCTTGTGAAAATTTGACATACACTTCTTGGAGCTCCCTACTTGCTCCTTCTTCTTGTGTGTCCACCTCTTAGATGTGTTCCTCTGCTTTTTCCTTGACCTTCAGCTTCAACAATGCATGTTGCAATTTTAGCAATTTGCATATTTTTCCTCTCAACTAATCCATTTTGTTATGATGTATACCTACAAGTAAACTTCCTTTTGATCCCATTCTCTTGTAGAAAAATCTGAAAATTCTTTGGAGAAGTATTCTCCTCCACCATCGAACCTTAAGGTTTTCATACACCTTCCTATTTCTTTTTCAACTTCAACTTTGAATCTTTTGAATATAGAAAACACCTCTGATTTTTGCTTAATACAAAACAGCCATACCTTTCTTGAGTGATCATCAATGAAGGTGACAAAAACTCTATTACTAGCCATTGATGCTTTTGGCTTGGTCCCCATACATCCGTATGTATCAAGTCCAAGACATTTGGGGCCACATAATTGCTCCTCTTGAATGGCTGCCTCGTTTTCTTTCCTAGTTGACAAGCTTCACATAACTCATGTAGTCCAATGCTATTAAATTTTGGAAGACCTCTTACCACTTCACGTTTTCTCATGTCCCTTAGCTTTGGAATGTTGATGTGTCCTATTCTTTTGTGCCATAAGTCCAACTATGAAATCTTCTTGTTCCCACATTGAATGTACATGACCTTTCCATGTGGATGTTGGACTTCCAAAGTGAACATCCTTCCTTCTCTTCTACCTCGAGCAATGACTTTGAAGCCTTCCTTTGGATTCTTTATGAAGCACCCATTCTGATTGAATATCACATGATAACCCTTCTCTTCCATTTGTCCTACTAAAATCAAGTTCTTTGAAATTTTAGGAACATGAAGAACATTAAACAGTACCTTTGCTCTACTTGTATCTCCAAGCCTTATATCTCCAATATGTTCAATCATGTGTTGAGTATCATCACCTATTTCAACACATCCTTTTCCACTTGGTACCTATAGATTAGTGAACAAACTTCCTCAGCATGACATATGGTTACTACAACCTGAATCAATGTACCATTTTTTGTCATCTTCACAAGAGCTTCTATAATCATGTCTCATTGCAAGTAGTGTGTCCTTGCTTCCTTCACTTGAGGTGCTTGCATAGTTGTTTTGGCTCCATTGATTGCCTCCATTTGGTCTTCCATTCTTCAGCCAACAATCACTAGCATTGTGTCCTACTTTACCACAATGATAGCATGTTATACCTTTATGAGAATTGTAGGAGCCTCAGCCTCTTCCTGTACTTCTACCTTGACCTCTTCATTTTGTGTTGGCATTTGATGCATCCTTGTTGTCTTCCAAATTGTTTTGATTGTAGTTGGAGTTGTTGTGACCTCTTCCTTTTCCTCTTGAGCCTCCTCTTGAGTTCCTTCCTTTACCTCGACCTGCATATAACATTTGGCTATGGCTCTCCTTTCCTTTGGGGCCACAAAAGCTAAGCTCTTCTGTGACAAGATGAGGGCTTACTTGTTCAAAACCTGGATATGCATCTTTCAAGTTAATGGAAGTTATAAAAGGCTTCCATCTTTCATATTCTCTCAATCCATTGAGATTGTAACACACAAGATCTTTGTCTTCAACCGTTGTGCCAATAGAAGCTAAAGCATCACTTAGCTCCTTAATCTTCAAAGCATATTCAACTATGGATTGACTCTAACTTTTCTTGATTGTGTTCAACTCATTCTTGAGTTGAAGTTTCCTAGCTTTGGTATTTGTTGAATATGTCCTTTTAAAGAGCTTCCCAAGCATCCTTAGCTTTCTCTAGATGTTGAATATGCCCTACCATGGCATTAGTAATGACTTGTAAAATGAGGAACATGACTTTCCTATTCCTCTCTTCCCATTCTTTTCCTTGCCTCCTTTGGACTTCGTTGGCCATAACTTGATTGATTTGAGGTTGAGCATCATCGTCGCTCACAATGCCCCACAAGCCTTTGCCCATTAGGTAGTTGGTCATTCTAAACTTCCACACAAGATAGTTATTCTTATCCAATTTCTCTACTTATTGACCCAAGTCAACCATTCAAGACTATCAAAAACTTTGAGAGTTACCTCAAATAGTTATATTGTCCTTTGCTCTTGCGTTTGTGAAGCTCTCCCTTGTTTTGTAACTCCTCTTTTGCTTTGCTCTATCTCCAACTCTTTTGATGAAGCTTCAGCACCAAGTTTGCTCTGATACCAACTGTGGAGAAGGAGTTCTCCTGTGCACAACGAAAACGTGTAGTGAACCCTTGTATGTCCAGCACTTGGACAAACAGCTGCACCTTAGAAAACTTGTTGTCCACACAAGTATGCTGAAGAATTGAACTTCACTCTCGGACTAATAACTCCTTGAATATATATCCTTTGAGGAAGGTATTTGAGACAGAGAAAGTACACAGAAATATCTTTCCAAAGCTAAAAATCAAGTATTTTGTATCATTCTTGGTCAGGAAACTCAACTGACCAAAATAAACCACCTGTGCACACAAGTATATTGAAAACGTGGACTTGAATCTCTGATAGATACCTCACAGAATATAAATCCTTTTAATTAATTATTTAGTGAAGAAAAAGTACACGCAAAGAGCTTTCCAACAAGCTAAAGATCAAGCAATTTGGATACATTTTGGTTTAGAAACTTAACCGACCAAAATAGACTACCTATCTACACAAGCTCTTTTACTAATATCTCACAGAATATATAAGCTTTGAACATGATACTTGAGACAGTGAAAGTACACGAGATACCTTGCTAATGAGTGTTTAAACACAAGAAATGGTTACATATACACTGAGATATGAGCTTCACAATAGAGCTATGTACAAAATGGAGTGTGGCTGGAAGGAGTCTATGGGAAGAAAAAATGACAAAATGACCAGATCCGACTATTGGGAGCTCGTGCCTCTTTCTCTCCTTGTTTAGAACGTGCTCCCACTCCACTTTTATAACCAATGAGCATGCGACGAAGATTGTGCCTCCTTCTTAACTCACCACTTTCATTCAATTGCCCACTACATGCCACTTACTACAAGGCAGATATTGTATCTTTTACTCATCATGAATTTTGACTAGCCTTGTTTTACTTTTTTTTTTTCTCTCTTCTTTTCCTTTATCTTTATATTTGGTAAATTTATCCAAGCATAGCTCATATACATATACATATACATATACATATACATATACATATACATATACATATACATATACATATACATATACATATACATATACATATACATATACATATACATATACATATACATATACATATACATATACATATACATATACATATACATATACATATATATATATACATATACATATACATATACATATACATATGCATATGCATATACATATACATATCCATGTATACATGTACATATACATATACATGTACATATACATATACATATACATATACATATACATATACATATACATATACATATACATATACATATACATATACATATACATATACATATACATATACATATACATATACATATACATATACATATACATATACATATACATATACATATACATATACATATACATATACATATACATATACATATACATATACATATACATATACATATATACATATACATATACATATACATATACATATACATATACATATACATATACATATACATATACATATACATATACATATACATATACATATACATATACATATGCATATGCATATGCATATCCATATACATATATATATCCAAATGCATATCCATATACATATACATATCCATATACATATACATATACATATACATATACATATTGATGGAGAGTGTTAATCTCCAAAAGAACAAGCTATTCTTGATGTTAGACCACGTCTATATCAAGAATATCTTTAAACTTCAACCAATTTTGGAAGACAATCACCAAATTATCAAGAAATTAGCTAACTGTGGAAAAAGTCATCTCACAGAAAGTCTGCTGCACATTAATCACTCATTGATTAATCATTTGTGTAAAGTTTCTGATGAAACTTTGTAGAATGTGTTGCCTAGAGTATGCACACCTCCTCCAAGTTAAAACACTTCAAAAGCTTCAGTAGATTATGAGAAATGCTTCAAACAATCTACCTATGTCTGAAACTGCCTTCCTCTAGAATCGATTTTGACACCTGCAACTTCTAACACATAGTTCTCCCAATCTAGAATCCTTTTAAGCAAATGCTTTTAGCCATAGATGGCTTACCTTCCAACTTAGATTTTGACTCCTCATTTGTGTAAAACTTTACACTGTGCAGTGAGAATTGATCATTTCTTTGACCATCGGGATTGTGCCTGTTTCAGAAGACACTTAATACTTTCTCACATATGAATGTTCCTACACAAAGTTCTCTCAGCCTGTTTGCAATTGAAATCTCAAAATTTAGCCATAGATAGATTAACTATGGACTTAGATGTGTACAAAAGGATTTCTGATAAAATCAAACACAGAAGGAGAAATCGAGAAAAGATCCATGCGCAATTCTCTGAACATTTTTTCTATTCAACTCTTCATACATCTAATGGATGATACATCCAATACACATCATCTTTTTCTATACTTCATCTCATTTCTAATACGACCATCTACACGTATCTATATATACATATGAGTATTGATTCATCATTACTTTAAGTATATTGAAGTATTTACAAAGCTAATGTACATATGTTTTTAAGACTACTATCTGAATCTTCTCTTTACTCCATGAAATTGGACTTCAATCTTTTCTTCATTTCTCCACTTCTAGACTTCATATAATCATCAATTGTTGATTGTCTTGCTCCAACAGCTCCCCCTCAATCATCAATTGTGATTATCTGCATCTTCTTTATTCTTGCCATATCTTTAAACCTCTACAACTTTGGTCCATCCAAACTTTTTGTCATCATATCTACAAGTTGATCTTTTGTAGGAGTATGCATAACTTCTATTTCTTTATCAACAACCTTCTCTCTCAGAAAATGATACTGAATCTCAATATGTTTAGTTCTAGCATGGAACACAGGATTTGCTGCCAAATATAAAGAACTCATATTGTCTCCACAAATGATAAGAATACTTTGAACAATATCAAAACTCTTCATAAGAGTCTTTAACCATATTACTTCCTTTGCAGCTTCTACCATCCCTTTGTATTATGCTTCTGTAGATGATAAAGCAGCTGTATGTTGCTTCTTGGAGCACCATGACACTATCTCCCACATAACACAAGTATCCATGTGTTGATCTTCTATTATTAGAATTACCTGCCCAATCTGCATCACTGTATATTTTGACTCTTGTATCTGAAGTAAATCCATAATACAAACCTTCTTTAAATGTGCCCTTGATGTACCTAAGTACTCTTTGTCCTCCAATCCAATGTTCCTTTCTAAGACAATACATGAATTGAGATAGAACTCCAACTGCATATGATAAGTCAGGTCTTGTTAATGTAGCATAAATCAGGTTACCCACCAAACTCTGATAGAGCTTCATATCTTTGAATTCATCTCCTCCATATCTACTCAATCTATGATTCACATCCATTGGAGTTGGTGCTATCCTGCAATCTTCCATTTTAAATTTGGTTAGCAAATTTTTCAGATACCTTTCTTGAGTTACATATACTCCATGTTGGGTATATGAAATCTCCATTCCCAAAAAGAATGACAAATTTCCCAAATCACTGATTTTGACCTCTTTCTCCATCTGCTTCTTAATCATGTGTATACCTTTATCATCTGTTCCTGTAAGTATTATGTCATCAACATAAATAAATCCATCCTCACTTGCTTTGACTAACAAGCTACTATCTGCCTTTGAAGCTTGAAATCCAAGTTCCTTCAAGAACTTTACAAGCCTATAATTCCATGCCCTTGGGGCCTGCTTCAACCCATACAAAGCTCTCTTGAGCTTACACACATGATTTGGATACACTTGATCTTTGAAACCATCTAGTTGTTCCATGTAGACTTCATGTGAAATAAAACCATTCAAAAATGCATTCTTCACATCTAATTGAGATAATTTCCAACCTTTGCAAGCAGCAATTGCTATGAGAGTCCTTATGGTTGTCATCTTTGCAACAAGAATATAGGTTTCATCATAGTCCACACCATATTTCTGTGCATATCCCTTTACAACAAGTCTAGCTTTGTACCTAGATACACTTCCATCTGCAAACCTTTTTGTTTTGTAGACCCATTTACATCCAATGATCTTCTGACTATTTGGTTTAGGAACCAAATCCCAAGTCTCATTTTCCATCAATGCATCATATTCCTCCTGCATAGCTTTTTCCCAATTCTTCTTTCCTTTGGCTTCATCATATGTGGATGGATCTTCATCTGCTTTTAGCATGTAAGCATAATCTTTAGTAGTCAAGAATGAAGTATCATAGCTATACCTTGTAGGTTGCCACTTGTGCCTAGATGACCTTCTGAGTTCTCCATTTCTTGAAGTTTCTGGTTCATCACATTCTAGATCAAACCTTGACACTTCTTCAAGTTCAACTTGTACTTCATTATTCTCCTCTTCATCAAATATCTGAACCTTTGATTTACCTTTCTTTTGATTCACAACTTCTTCAACATATGCATGAACATTAAGTATACATGCATACCAAGTACCTTGCTCATCAATTGTAACATCCTTAGACACAAGGAATTGCTTTGTGGATGGACTCCACAACCTATAACCCATCTGCTTGTCATCATAACCAATGAATACATACTTCTCTGCTTTAGGTTCCAATTTATGCCTCAATTGTGATGGCACATATGCATATGCCAAGCATCCAAATATTTTACAATGATCCAAGGTAGGTCTCTTACCCCACCAAGCTTCATATGGTGTCATACCCTATAAGGCTTTACATGGTAACCTATTGACCAAATAAGTAGATGTGTTTATAGCCTCAGCCCACAAATAATTGGGACAATTTTTCTCCTTCATCATTGAACTTGCAAACTCAACAAGAGTTCTATTTCTTCTTTTTGCTACACCATTTTGTTGAGGAGAGTACCTACAAGTAACCTCTCTTTTTATACCTACAGTCCACAAATAATCACTGAACTCATTAGAGAAATACTCTCCCCATCCATCTGTCCTTAACCTCTTCAATTTTTTACCTGTAGTTCTTTCTGCATATGCATGATAGTGTTTAAATGTATTAAACACTTCTGATTTGCCTTTGATCACATAGATTGTAATCCACCTGGTAGCATCATCAACATATATGACATAATATCTTGAACCATTTATACTGAAGTCCTTTGAAGGACCCCACACATCTGTATGTATCAATTCAAGTCTTTCTGAATACATGAAACCATGCTTATTATATGATTGCTTATGAGCCTTACCTAACTGACATGCTTCACATCTGTATGTCATGTGTTGACCTGCAACATTAGGCAATCCAAGCATTGAACCATTGTTAACCATTTCTTTGATACCTCTTTCATTAAAGTCTCCAAGTCTTTTATGCCAAAGATCCAATTCAGACACCTTTTGCTCTCCATATGTAAACATAGCATGTCCAACATTACCTTGTATCTTTAATGTGAAGAGCCTTCCTTCCTTCTTTCCTGTAGCAATTTGTTTATACCCTTGACTAGGGTCTTCAACATAAACTCCATCATTAGTGAACCTTACCTCAAATCCTTTTTCCACAATTTGTCCTACATTGATCAAGTTCTTTGGAATTGTAGGAACATATAGAACCTTACTCAAGAGAGTACTTCCACCTTTGGCTTTACCTGAACCAATTGACTTTACTTTGTGCTTTGTGTTATCACCTGTTTGAACTGTGTGATTGATTGCCTTATGATCTAGATCAGTCATCAAAGCAATATTTCCACTCAAATGATTGCTACATCCTGAGTCAATATAAAATACTCCCATGTCTTCATGTGAGGCTTCACATGTTGCATTCATAATCAGAGTTGAATCTTCTTTGTGATCTGATGCATAATTGTAGTAGGTGTTATTATAGGATTGATTTTGGAAGTTTCTTCCTCCACCTCTTCCAAAAGAATTCCTACCACCTCTACCTCTAAAGTTTCCTCTCTGATATCTACCACCTCTTCCTCTTTGATTAAAGTTCTGATTAAAATTACCATTGCTTTGATTATTATGCCAACAATCATGAGATAGATGATTGGCCTTACCACATATCCAACAAGCTCTGACACTATCTTTGTGATTTCTGCCTCTTCCTCTACTTTTGTCACTTCCTCTTCCTCTTAGGAAGTTTGCTTGACTTGGAGTACTTTCATCTTCAACTGATTGTTGCTTTCCTTTGATAGCTTTCTTCTTGTCTTTAGAATACATTGCATGACATGCAGTCTTATCAACATCTCCCTTGATATCCTTCTCAAAAGTTAGCATATGTCATAACAATTGATTCAAATCAGGAGTGAAATGATCTAATGAAAGTTCTGTAGACAAAATAAAAGGCTTCCACTTCTCATATCCTCTTAGTCCTGTGAGAATTTGCCTTACCAACTTATCTTCTTTAATATCTTCATCAACTGCACCTAAAGAATCTACAATGTCTTTCATCTTTGTCACATAATCAGATATTGATTGTGAAGCCTTCTTCTTAAATGTAGTAAATTCTTCCCATAATGAAGCTTTCCTTGATTTGGTTGTATTCTGAAAATGCTCTTCCAAAGCATTCCATATGTCACTTGCACTTTCAAGTCCTCTGATATGAGGAAGCAAATAATCATTCACTGCCATGTAGATTATGCTCCTTGCTTGAGCATCCTTCTTCATCCAAACCTTTATATCTGCAAGCTCCTCCCTAATTGGAACACTAGGATCTCTGAACTCAGGCTTTTCTTCCTCTCCTATGATGTATCCCATCAGATCTTTGCTCATAAGATGAGCTTCCATTCTCATAGACCAAGCTGGATAGTTCTCTCTATCCAACTTCTCAATTTGGAGACTATCTCCCATCCTTTCTTCACCTGTACTATCAAATCTTTAATCCTTATAAGGAATGAATGTACCTTTGCTTAGAATGTTGCTCCTTTTGATCCTTTTGATAACCTTTATGTGTCTTCCTTCAGTCTTTCTTCCACACTTTATCCTTTCGAACCTCGAAGATGTGAAATTTGTATATCTGCAGCAATCGGGGTCTTCCTTTCCTCATTTTGATAACTCCTGCTCTGATACCAAACTTCAACCAATTTTGGAAGACAATCAACAAACTATCAAGAAATTAGCTAACTGTGGAAAAAGTCATCTCACTGAAAGTCTGCTGCACATTAATCACTCATTTCGATTAATCATTTGTGTAACGTGTTAAAAGTCAAGCTTCAAGCTAAAAAATTCGTGGGGAATCTTTTATGGACATGTGGAGCAATCAAAGGAAGCCAAAAGCCACGAGATTCCATCAAGAAAAGTCACTCAACCACTCCCCAAGTCATCTCAACTAATTCCTCCAAGTTAGGAGGCTGATTTGGAAAGGTAGTTCCTAGATTTTAGGGGCACACCTCTCACTATAAAAGGAGCATTTATCCCGACTTTTTTTGGGCCATCTTCTTGGAGTTTTAGCTCATGTAAAGTGAGCACTAAGTGCTGGAGTTGTGATAAGCAAGCCCCTTGCTTAAGCAACCCCCTTGCTTGCTTGTTTGTTTTCTTTTAGTAGGCATATCTATGTGTGTGCGCAGGCAGTGTTGCAACTCTCTACCCCTGAGTTGTTAGCATTGGTTCTCCCTCATATGGTATCCATTTGATGTAATTCTTGTCTCATTGGATAGCTATAAGACTCTATTTTATGCTTACCAATTCTCTGGAGCATTCTCTGAGTAAGCTGGGAGCAACATTCATTTTAGTGAAGTTGTGTGATTGATATCTCTCTCTTTGTGTAAGCTCTATTGGAAATATTTTGCTCTCTGTTGTAAGGGCTGGTTCTCCTTCTCTATGTATCCATTTGCTATGATTTTGGTGTCATTGGGTAGCTAGTAGAGTCCTCTAAAGTTGACATAAGTTTGAGATTCATTCTCTGTATAATCTCTGAGAAAAGTTTGCTGGAGTGAAGTGAGGTCTCTGCTTGACTAGCAGTTGTTAGCATTCAACTAGCTCATGTTGTAGACATTGTTTCTCTTTGTGTAAGCATCCATTTCAAGTGAAATTTGTTTTGTTGGAAAGCCCTTGGTGTCTACTACAGGTCTACAAAACCTCACTGGAGTTCTCTGCATAAGCTCTGAGTAAGAGCATTTTTGGTGTGCAGAGGTCAAAGAAGGATACCTGTGGAGGTCATTCGCGCTTCATCGTTGCTTAGGGGTTGAGATACTTCCCCCATCAGTGGTATCAGAGCATTTGGGCATCTTGGAGGTATCACATACAAGCAAGAAGACCTCTTGGAGTTGGTGGTTGAAGAGTTGCATCAACAAAAGCTTCTTGGAGGTAGCTCACATCAAGGGGGAGCTATTCTACTCAAATTTGCAAGAGCACAAGGTGTCCATCTAAGGAAAGCTTTGGATTGAGGTAACCTCAGAGCCTCATTTTCATTTTACACACATTGGAGCATTAGCCAAGGGCTAGGTCAAGTATCAAAGACTAGATATGGGAGACTTCAACACTCAAATTGAAAAGCTAGACAAAGGTAACTATCAACCATGGAGATTTAGGGTCTCCAACTATCTTATGGGCAAGGGCCTTTGGGGGTTGATTAGTGGAAGTGAACCAAGACCTAGGTTGGATGAGAATCCAACCAATGACCAGAGAAGGGCCTTTAGGGAATGGAATGAAAGAGACAAGAGGGTTATCTTTATTCTTTCCCAACACATTAGCAATAGCATGATCGGCCATATCCAAGACCTGGATTCAAGCATGAAGGTATGGGAGACACTTGAAAGGCTTTATTCAACAAGCACCAAAGCAAGGAAGATCCAACTCAAGAATGAGCTCAACAACCTTAGGAAGAGCTCAGGGAGTAGCATAAATGACTACATACTTAAGGTCAAGGAGTTATCAGATGCATTGGGATCCATTGGAAGCCACGTAGACGATGACGATCTTGTGGCTTATACTCTCAATGGTTTGAGAGATGATGAGAAGTGGAAACCCTTTACCACTTCAGTTTATGTAAGGGATAATCTTCCCGATTTTGAGCAATTGGTTGCTCTCATGGTCACCGAAGAAATGAACATAGGTGGAAGTTCAACTAAAAGCAAAGATGCACAAGTTTTCTATGCAGGTAATCAAAGGGGCAAAGGAAGACAAGGACAAGGAAGGGGCAAAGGAAGGTTTGGAGGAAGGCAAGGCCACTCAAGAAATCAAGGACATGACCAAGGCACCTCATCACAAAGAGGGAGAGGAAGATCAAGAGGAAGAGGAGGACGACATCAACAAAACAGGAATCAAGATGGCGAAGGATGTTACATATGTGGCAAGTTTGGCCACTATGCTAGAGATTGCTACCAAGGAGGAAACCAAAGGAACTATAATCAAGGTTCTTCATACAAAGGCCAAGGTAATTATGCTTCTACAAGTTCAGAAAATGACAATCTCTTGATGATGCACATGAATGGGAATTCAAGCAAAGTAGATAACACTTGGTATATTGATAGTGGATGTAGCAACCATATGAGTTGCAATGCTTCTTGGTTTACTAATCTACATGTTCCCAAAGGTAAAGGACATGTAGAAACAGGTGATGATACAGCCCATGAGATCTCCCATGTTGGAGATGTAGCTTTGGATGACAAGGAGGAAGGAAGATGTCTCAAGGATGTCTTGCATGTACCTACCATCACAAAGAACTTGGTGTCCGTTGGGCAAATGGTTGAAAGAGGCTATCAAGTAAGGTTCAACAAAGGTGGATGCTTTGTGGAGAACCCTAAGCAAGGTTACAAGGTCATAGCAAGAGGAAAGAAGCAAGGGAGACTCTTCACTTTGGAGGTAAATTCTCATTCTACTCAACATGTCTACTTCACATATGGAAACAAGAGGATTTCGGAGTTGGACTTGTGGCACAAGAGGATAGGTCACATCAACATACAAAGAATGAAGGAAATGCAATTCAAGAGGCTGGTTGAAGGTCTTCCCAACTTCCAAGGACAAGGTATGAAGCATTTATGTGAATCTTGTCAACTAGGGAAGCAAGCGAGACTTCCATTCAAGAAGAGTGGCTACATAAGCCAACATCCATTGGAGTTGATACATACAGATGTGTGGGGGCCAACAAAAGAGCAATCCATTGGAGGTAACAAGTACTTTGTCACTTTTATAGATGATTGCACAAGGATGGT
Source organism: Ceratopteris richardii (assembly GCA_020310875.1). NCBI lineage: Eukaryota > Viridiplantae > Streptophyta > Polypodiopsida > Polypodiales > Pteridaceae > Ceratopteris > Ceratopteris richardii. The sequence continues at coordinate 94,361,715 of CM035407.1, read as the reverse complement.
TTGGGTTTATTTCATCAAAAACAAATCAGATGTGTTTACATGTTTCAAAGCATTCAAGGCAATGGTAGAGAAGGAAACAGGTACATATATCAAGAAGCTAAGGTCCGATGGAGGGGGAGAATATTTCTCAAATGAGTTTTCTGATTTTTTAATGGATCAAGGCATCAAGAGGCAAGTAACATGCAGGTACACACCCCAACAAAATGGAGTAGCAGAGAGAAAGAATAGATACATTGCCGAGATCGCTAGAGCAATGCTTAATGAGATGAATGTACCTAACATGTTTTGGAGTGATGCAGCAAATACCGCCGTGTATCTAATGAATAGGGCTCCTACCTCAGGGATCCATGGCTTGACACCATATCAAGCCTATTATGGTAAGAAACCTGATCTTTCCCACTTGAAGATATTTGGATGTACTTGTTATGTACATGTGCCAAGTGAATTGAGGCACAAGCTACAACCAAAGGCAGAAAAGTGTGTGTTTCTAGGATATTCAAATGATCATAAAGGTTACAGGTGCTTCAACCCAAATACAAAGGACTTGAGGATATCAAGGGATGTAGCATTTGATGAGCTACTCCCTTGGTATAAGAAGTATGATTGTATGCAGGACTATGAAGAAGAAAAGCATGGACATGATGAAGAACAAATCGACCTAGAGCTAAGCGGCCCAAGGTGTTCCATCAATGAAGATAGTTCAAGCATGAACTCACCATGGAGGGGGAGATCTTCATCAAGCTATGAAGCACAATCAATCAACAAAGGCAAAGCAACATTGGTGGAGTTGGATGAAGAAGGTAATGAAGTTGAAGATGATGAAGGACACATGATGGAGAAAGAAGCCACGTCAAAGAAAGAGATCAAGTTCCCAAGGCAAAGGAGGTTTATTCCTCCAAAAGGTGAAGAAAGGAAGTCTTCTAGAGTTAAGTATCCAACTCAAAGGTTTACTTATGATTCATACATGGCAACACATTATGCATATATGAACAAAGTAGTAGAAGATCATGAGCCCGATTGCTATGAAGATGCAAGCAGGTACACCGAATGGAAAGAGGCAATGCAAGAAGAGATCGACGCACTTGAGGAAAATCAAACATGGACTCTAGTGCCCAAGAAGGAGAACATGAAGGTAATAGGTAATAAGTGGGTGTATAAAGTAAAGAGGAATTCAGATGGATCTATTTCTAGGTTCAAAGCAAGATTGGTGGCTAAGGGTTTTGCACAAACCTATGGAGTGGACTTTGAAGAGACATTCAGCCCCGTGGCAAAGATGAGCACCATTAGGACACTCATTGCAATGGCTGCTAGCAAAGGATGGAAGCTCTTCCAATTGGATATCAAGAATGCCTTTCTCAATGGAGGCTTGGAAGAAGAGGTATACATGGAGCAACCACTAGGTTTTGTTCATAAAGAGTTTCCACATCATGTTTGTAGGTTGAAGAAGGCACTTTATGGCCTAAAGCAAGCTCCAAGGGCTTGGAACCAAAGATTGGTGGACTATTTGATCAAATGTGGTTACAATCAATGCAAGGCGGATCCATCTCTCTTCATCAAACAAAGAGGAGAACTTGTGGTCTACATGTGTGTGTATGTAGATGATCTTATCATTACAGGTAATGATACAAAGGGCATTGAGGAGATCAAGGCAAAGCTTGGAAAGGAGTTTAGGATCTCTGATCTTGGAGATCTTAGGTATTTTCTTGGCATTGAAGTTGTATACAAAGAAGAAGGTATTATGCTCATACAAAGGAAGTATATTCTAGACCTACTTGAGAGGTTTGGGATGCTACATTGCAAGCCTATTTCAAATCCCATGGAAGTTAATGTAAAGCTAAGCTCCATTGATGGAGAGCCATTAGAGGATGTAACTTTGTATCGATCTATTGTAGGCTCTTTCAATTATGCCACAATAACCAGGCCTGACATAGCATATGGAGTTGGAGTGTTATCACAATTTATGCATAGTCCAAGGACTACACA
>CM035407.1:94349732-94354732 GCA_020310875.1 Ceratopteris richardii | reverse complement strand
GCATGATAGACAGGATTTGATGCTAGATGAATGCTACTCATATTGTCACAAAAGATTGGATATGTGTCAACTTGAAAATTAAGCTCCATAAATAACTTTTTAATCCACATTACCTCACATGTGACTTGAGCCAAAGCTCTATACTCAGCTTCGGTGGAAGAGAATGCCTCAAAGGCTTGCTTCTTTGAAATCCATGAGATGATCTTGCTACTTAGCTTCCTTTGATTGCTCCACATGCCAATGATTGATTTCCCACGAATTTTTAGCTTGATCTTTAACACTCCCCCTCAAGCTTAAATTCTCTATCTTAGCTCAAGCCCCTTCATGTTGATCATTTCTTAAATTGGTCCTTGGTATCAATATGATACACTAAAACTTCCTTGGATATCGCATTTTCCCTTATCAAGTGATAGTGCACTTCAATATGCTTCATTCTAGCATGATACACAGGATTTGATGCTAGATGAATGCTACTCATATTGTCACAAAAGATTGGATATGTGTCAACTTGCAAATTAAGCTACATAAATAACTTCTTAATCCACATTAGCTCACATGTGACTTGATCCAAAGCTCTAAACTCAGTCTTGGTGGAAGATAATGCCATTGAAGGTTGCTTCTTTGAAATCCATGAGATGATCTTGCTACCTAGCATGCCTAGGTAACCACTCGTACTCCTTCTATCTTCCTTCGAACTGTCCCAATCGGCATTGGAGTAAGCTTTGAACTGCATATCATCATCAAATGAGTAGACCAAGCCTTCATTTATAGTGTCCTTGAGATACCTTAACATTCTTCTTGGATCTTGCAAGTGTGTAGTCCTTGGACTATTTATAAACTGTGATAACACTCCAACTCCATATGCTATGTCGAGCCTAGTTATTGTGGCATAATTGAAAGAGCTTACAATAGATCGATACAAAGTTACATCCTCTAATGGCTCTCCATCAATGGAGCTTAGCGTTACACTAACTTCCATGGGATTTGAAATAGTTTTGCAATGTAGCATCCCAAACCTCTCAAGTTGGCCTAGAGTATGCTTCCTTTGTATGAGCATAATACCTTCTTCTTTGTATACAACTTCAATGCCACGAAAATACCTAAGATCTCCAAGATCAAAGATCCTTAACTCCTTTCCAAGCTTTTCCTTGATCTCATCAATGCCCTTTGGATCATTACCTACTGATAAGATCATCTACATACATACTCATGTAGAGTACAAGTTCTCCTCTTTGATCGATGAAGAGAGATGGATCCACCTTACATTGATTGTAACCAAATTTTATCAAACAATCCACCAATCTCTTGTTCCAAGCCCTTGGAGCTTTCTTTAGGCCATAAAGAGCCTTCTCCAACTTACAAACATGATGTAGAAACTTTTTATGAACAAAACCTAGTGGTTGCTCTATGTATACCTCTTCTTTCGAGTCTCCATTGAGAAAGGCATTCATGATATCCAATTGGAAGAGCTTCCATCCTTTGCTAACATCCATTGCAATGAGTGTCCTAATGGTACTCATCTTTGCCACAGGGCTGAATGTCTCTTCAAAGTCCAGCCCATTGGTTTGGGCAAAACCCTTGGCCACCAATCTTACTTTGAACCTAGAAATAGACCCATTTGAATTCCTCTTTACTTTATACACTCACTTATTTCCTATTACCTTCATGTTCTAGAGTCCATGTTTGATTCTCCTCAAGTTCTTCAATCTCTTCTTACATTGCCTCTTTCCAGTCGGTGCACTTGCTTGCATCTTCATAGCAATTGGGCTCATGATCTTCTACTACTTTGTTCATTTATGCTTAATGAGTTGCCATGTAAGAATCATAAGTAAACCTTTGAGCTGGATACTTAGCCCTAGAAAACTTCCTTTCTTCACCTTTTGGAGGAATAAACCTCCTTTGCTTGGGTACTTGATGTCTTTCTTTGATGTGGCTTCTTTTTCCATTATTTGTTCTTCATCATCTTCAACTTCATTGCCTTCGTCATCCAACTCCACCGATGTTGTTTTGCCTTTTTTTATTTGATTGTGCTTCATAGCTTGATGAGGACCTCCCCCTCCATGGTGATATCATGCTTGAACTGTCTTCCTTGATGGAACACCTTGGGTCGCGTAGCTATAGGACGATTTGTTCTTCATCATGTCCATGGCTTTCTTCTTCATGCATACAATCATACTTCTTATACCAAGGGAGTAGCTCATCAAATGCTACAACCCTTGATATCCTCAAGTCCTTTGTGTTTGGGTTGAAGCACCTATAACCTTTATGATCATTTGAATATTGTACAAACACACACTTTTGTTCCTTTGGTTGTACTATTTGTGCCTCAATTCACTTGGAACATGTACATAAAAAGTACATCCAAATATCTTCAAGTGGGAAAGATCAAGTTTCTTAACACAAGAGGCTTGATATGGTGTCAAGCCATGGATCCATGAGGTAGGAGCCCTATTCATAAGATACAGGGTGGTATTTGCTGAATCACTCCAAAACATGTTAGGTACATTCATCTCGTTAAGCATTGCTCTAGCGATCTATGCAATGTATCTATTCTTTCTCTTTGCTACCCCATTTTGTTGGGGTGTGTACCTGCATGTTACTTGCCTCTTGATGCCTTGATCCATTAAAAAATCAGAAAATTCATTGGACAAATATTCTCCCCCTCCGTTAGATCTTAGCTTCTTGATATATGTACTTGTTTTCTTCTCTACCATTGCTTTGAATGTTTTGAAATATGTAAACACATCTGATTTGTTTTTTTATGAAATAAACCCAAAACATCCTTGTTCAATCATCTATAAAATTGACAAAGTACGGTTTACCTTTAATGGATTATTCTTTGGTTGACCCCCACACATTTGCATGTATCAACGCTAATGGATATTGGCTTATGTAGCCACTTTTCTTGAATGGAAGTCTTGCTTGTTTCCCTAGTTGACAAGATTCACATAAATGCTCCATACCTTGTCTTTAGAAGTTGGCAAGACCTTCACCCAGCCTCTTGAATTGCATTTCCTTCATTCTTTCTATGTTGATGTGACCTATCCTCTTATGCCACAAGTCCAACTCTGAAATCTTCTTATTTCGATATGTGAAGTAGACATGTAAAGTGGAATGAGAATTTACCACCAAATTGAAGAGCCTTCCTTGCTTCGTTCCTCTTGCTATGACCTTGTACCCTTGCTTAGGGTTCTCCACAAAGCATCCACCTTTATTGAACCTTACTTGATAGCCTCTTTTAACCATTTGCCCTATGGACACCAAGTTCTTTGTGATGGTAGGTACATGCAAGACATCCTTGAGACATCTTCCTTCCTTAGTCTCATCCAAAGCTACATCTCCAACATGTGAGATCTCATGGTCTGTATCATCACCTATTTCTACATGTTCATTACCTTTGGGAGCATGTAAATTAGTAAACCAAGAACCATTGCAACTCATAAGGTTTCTACATCCACTATCAATATACCAAGTGTTATCTACTTTGTTTGAATCCCCATTCATGTGCATCATCAAGAGATTGTCATTTTGTGAGCTTGTAGAAGCATATTTACCTTGTCCTTTGTATGAAGAACCTTTTTTATAGCTCCTTTGGTTTCCTCCTTGGCAACAATCTCTAGCATAGTGGCCAAACCTGCCACATATGTAACATCCTTCTCCATCTTTATTCCTATTTTGTTGATGCTACCCTCGTCTTCCTCTACCTCTTTGTGATGAGGCACCTTGGTCATGTCCTTGATTGCTATAGTGCCCTTGCCTTCCTCCAAACCTTCTTTTGTCTCTGCCTTGTCCTTGTCATCATTTGCCCCTTTGATCACCTACATAGAAAACTTTTGCATCATTGCTTTTCGTTGAATTTCCACCTATGTTCATCTCTTCGCTGACCATGAGAGCAACCAAAACTCTAGTAGACACCAAGAGCTTTCCACTAAGACACATTTCACTCCAAATGAATGCTTACACAAAGAGAAACAATGTCCACAAGATGAGCTAGTTGAATGCTCATAGCTGCTAGTCAAACAAAGACCTTACTTCACTCTAGCAAGCTTTCTCAGAGAGTATAAGAATAATGAATCTTAAAATTAAGTCAACAATAGAACCCTCTAATAGCTACCCAATGACACCAAAACCATAGCAAATAGTTAAATATAAAAGAAGAATCAACCCTTACAACATAGAGAAAAATAGTTCCAATAGAGCCTACACATAGAGAGAGATATCAATCACCCAACTTCACTAAAATAAATCTTTCTCCCCAACTACTCAGAGAATGCTCTCCAAAATTATTGACAATCAAATAATCTCTAATATATATCCAATGAGACAAAAATTACATCAAATCAGTACATAAAGAGGGAGAATCAATGCTAACAACTCAGGGGTAGAGAATTGCAACATTGCATGTGCACACACATAGATATACCTACTCAAAGAAAACAAACACAAGAAAGGGATTGGTTATTAAAACCCTAGAACTTAGTGCTCACTTTACATGAGCTAAAACTCCAAGAAGATAACCCAAAAGAATTTGGGATACATGCTCCTTCTATACTACGAAGTCCACCCCTAAAAACTAGAACCTACCTTCCCAATCAGCCTCCTATATTGGGGGACTTAGTTCAAAAGACTTGAATAGTGGTTGAGTGACTTTTCTTGATGGAATATCATGGCTTTTTGCTTCCCTTGATTGCTCCACACGTACATGATTGATTTACCATTAATTTCTAGCTTTAAGCTTGACTTTTAACACACATACATATACATATACATATACATAAACATATACATATACATATACATATACATATACATATACATATACATATACATATACATATACATATACATATATATACATATACATATACACATAAATATACATATACATATGCATATACATATGCATATACATATACATATACATATACATATACACATACATATATATATACATATACATATTCATATGCATATACATATACATATACATATACATATAC
>CM035407.1:94339732-94342232 GCA_020310875.1 Ceratopteris richardii | reverse complement strand
AGGAAGCCAAAAGCCACGAGATTTCATCAAGAAAAGTCACTCAACCACTCCCCAAGTCATCTCAACTAATTCCTCCAAGTTAGGAGGCTGATTTGGAAAGGTGGTTCCTAGATTTTAGGGGCACACCTCTCACTATAAAAGGAGCATGTATCCCGACTTCTTTTGGGCCATCTTCTTGGAGTTTTAGCTCATGTAAAGTGAGCACTAAGTGCTGGAGTTGTGATAAGCAAGCCCCTTGCTTAAGCAACCCCCTTGCTTGCTTGTTTGTTTTCTTTTAGTAGGCATATCTATGTGTGTGCGCAGGCAGTGTTGCAACTCTCTACCCCTGAGTTGTTAGCATTGGTTCTCCCTCATATGGTATCCATTTGATGTAATTCTTGTCTCATTGGATAGCTATAAGAGTCTATTTTATGCTTACCAATTCTCTGGAGCATTCTCTGAGTAAGCTGGGAGCAACATTCATTTTAGTGAAGTTGTGTGATTGATATCTCTCTCTTTGTGTAGGCTCTGTTGGAAATATTTTGCTCTCTGTTGTAAGGGCTGGTTCTCCTTCTCTATGTATCCATTTGCTATGATTTTGGTGTCATTGGGTAGCTATTAAAGTGCTCTAAAGTTGACTCAAGTTTGAGATTCATTCTCTGTATAATCTTTGAGAAATAATTGCTGGAGTGAAGTGAGGTCTCTGCTTGACTAGCAGTTGTGAGCATTAAACTAGCTCATGTTGTAGACATTGTTTCTCTTTGTGTAAGCATCCATTTCAAGTGAAATTTGTTTTGTTGGAAAGCCCTTGGTGTCTACTATAGGTCTACAAAAGCTCACTGGAGTTATCTGCATAAGCTCTGAGTAAGAGCATTTTTGGTGTGCAGAGGTCAAAGAAGGATACCTGTGGAGGTCATTCGCGCTTCGTCGTTGCTTAGGGGTTGAGATACTTCCCCCATCAGTGGTATCAGAGCATTTGGGCATCTTGGAGGTATCACATACAAGCAAGAAGACCTCTTGGAGTTGGTGGTTGAAGAGTTGCATCAACAAAAGCTTCTTGGAGGTAGCTCACATCAAGGGGGAGCTATTCTACTCAAATTTGCAAGAGCACAAGGTGTCCATCTAAGGAAAGCTTTGGATTGAGGTAACCTCAGAGCCTCATTTTCATTTTACACACATTGGAGCATTAGCCAAGGGCTAGGTCAAGTATCAAAGACTAGATATGGGAGACTTCAACACTCAAATTGAAAAGCTAGACAAAGGTAACTATCAACCATGGAGATTTAGGGTCTCCAACTATCTTATGGGCAAGGGCCTTTGGGGGTTGATTAGTGGAAGTGAACCAAGACCTAGGTTGGATGAGAATCCAACCAATGACCAGAGAAGGGCCTTTAGGGAATGGAATGAAAGAGACAAGAGGGTTATCTTTATTCTTTCCCAACACATTAGCAATAGCATGATCGGCCATATCCAAGACCTGGATTCAAGCATGAAGGTATGGGAGACACTTGAAAGGCTTTATTCAACAAGCACCAAAGCAAGGAAGATCCAACTCAAGAATGAGCTCAACAACCTTAGGAAGAGCTCAGGGAGTAGCATAAATGACTACATACTTAAGGTCAAGGAGTTATCAGATGCATTGGGATCCATTGGAAGCCACGTAGACGATGACGATCTTGTGGCTTATACTCTCAATGGTTTGAGAGATGATGAGAAGTGGAAACCCTTTACCACTTCAGTTTATGTATTGGATAATCTTCCCGATTTTGAGCAATTGGTTGCTCTCATGGTCACCGAAGAAATGAACATAGGTGGAAGTTCAACTAAAAGCAAAGATGCACAAGTTTTCTATGCAGGTAATCAAAGGGGCAAAGGAAGACAAGGACAAGGAAGGGGCAAAGGAAGGTTTGGAGGAAGGCAAGGCCACTCAAGAAATCAAGGACATGACCAAGGCACCTCATCACAAAGAGGGAGAGGAAGATCAAGAGGAAGAGGAGGACGACATCAACAAAACAGGAATCAAGATGGCGAAGGATGTTACATATGTGGCAAGTTTGGCCACTATGCTAGAGATTGCTACCAAGGAGGAAACCAAAGGAACTATAATCAAGGTTCTTCATACAAAGGCCAAGGTAATTATGCTTCTACAAGTTCAGAAAATGACAATCTCTTGATGATGCACATGAATGGGAATTCAAGCAAAGTAGATAACACTTGGTATATTGATAGTGGATGTAGCAACCATATGAGTTGCAATGCTTCTTGGTTTACTAATCTACATGTTCCCAAAGGTAAAGGACATGTAGAAACAGGTGATGATACAGCCCATGAGATCTCCCATGTTGGAGATGTAGCTTTGGATGACAAGGAGGAAGGAAGATGTCTCAAGGATGTCTTGCATGTACCTACCATCACAAAGAACTTGGTGTCCGTTGGGCAAATGGTTGAAAGAGGCTATCAAGTAAGGTTCAACAAAGGTGGATGCTTTGTGGAGAACCCTAAGCAAGGTTACAAGGTCATA
>CM035407.1:94327232-94329732 GCA_020310875.1 Ceratopteris richardii | reverse complement strand
ATTGGTAACAAAAGGATTGTAGAGCTTGATCTTTGGCACAAGAGCATAGGACCTATCGATATTTTCGAGTTAAAAAGCATGTGCAAAGCACGTTTAGTGCAGGTACTATCAAATCTTGAAGCTCAAGGTCTACATGAGTTTTGTGATGCTTGTCAGCTAGGTAAGCAAGCAAGGAAGCCTTTCCAAAGAGTGCGTACAGATCCTCTAAGCTCTTGGAGCTTATACACTCAAATGCATGGGTCCCTAGTAGAGAGAATTCATTGGGAGGACCTAGGTACTTTGTCACTTTCATTGATGACCACTCAAGAAAGGTATAGCTTTATGTTATCAAGGAAAAATGAGGAGTGTTTTCATGCTTTCAAAAGTTTAGGTCCCTTGTTGAGAAAGAATGTGATGCACACATCAAGACTCAAGAGGAGGAATATTTCTCTAAGGAGTTCACAAAGTACCTGTAGGACAATGGCATAAAGAGGCACTTTACATGTAGCCCCTCAATAAAATGTTGTTGCAGAGAGGAAGAATAGGCATTTGATTGAGATAGCTAGATGTCTCATAAATGAAGGTATATTACCATTCTCTTATATCCGCTAAGGCTATGAATATAGCTTGTTACTTGATAAGTAGGGTTCCAATATGTGGTGTGCACAACTTGACTCCACATGAGTTCTATTATGGCAAGAAACCAACCATGAAACAACTCAAGGTATTTGGATGTGTATGTTTTGTTCATGTTCCTGGTGAAGTGAGAACAAAGTTAGAGCCCAAGAGTGAGAAATGTGTGTTCATTGGCTACACAAATGAGCAAAAAGGATATACGTGCTACAACCCTCTCTCAAAGAAGCTATATGTTTAAAGCAATGTGTTTGATGAGTCAAGATCATGGTATGGAGACAAGGGCAAGACAAAGTTGGATGAAGAGGATCAAGAGGAGTATGTAGACTTTGATGTGCAGATTCAACCTCAAGAGCCAATCACAATCAGTAGACCAGAGGCTTCTACATCTAAGGTACACTCATATGGTCACTCTTACACTTATAATTATGAAATATCATCCCCTACTTCAAAGCATAGAAGGCTACAAGAGATAGACTATGACACTAGGGAAGCTCAAGAGGAGTTAGAAGAGGAAGAGCTTGAGGAGGTCATTACTCTGATTTTAAAGCTCAATAGACTCAAGAAGAAATATCCCAAAGGTCAAGAGAGGATGTCTACAAGGAAGAAGCCACCCCCAAAAAGGTAAACATATGTTTTTTTCATGCCAAAGCACTATGCATACATGATGAATGTCATTGTAGATCAAGAGCCAGATTCTTATGAGGAGGCAAAGACCAAACCAGAGTGAAGGAAGGCTATGTATGAAGAATTCAAAGCTCCTAAGGAGAAAAAAACTTGGAAAGTAGCACCCAAGAAGTAAGGCATGAAGATGGTCCAAAACAGGTGGTTATACAACACCAAGAGGAATGAATGTAGATGGTAGATTGGCAAGGTACAAGGCTAGACTAGTAGTCAAAGGCTTCACACTCACACAAGGGGTGGATTATGAGGAGACTTTTAGCCCTGTGGCAAACAAGGCTACCATTAGAGCTCTTATAGCCCTATGTGCAACAACGAGGTGGCCTATCTACTAGATGGACATAAAGAATGCTTTTTTGAATGGTGAGTCACAAGAAGAGGTGTTCATGGAACAACCTCAAGGGTATGTAGATCCACAACATCCTACCTATGTTTTCAGGCTGAAGAAACCCTTGCATGGCCTAAAGCAAGCCCCAAGGGCTTGAAATCAAAGGCTAGTGGACTTCTTGAAGAGATGTGGTTTCTCTCGAAGTGATGCAGATCCATCCTTGTATATGAAAAAACAAATGACAAGATATCTTTTATATGCATATATGTAGATTAACTTCTTGTGACAGATGATGATGATGCAGGGATAAGGCCCATCAAAGAGAATCTTGGAAGAGAGTTCAAAATCTTAGATTTAGGTGTGCTAAAGTACTTTCTTGGCATTGAGGTGATCTATGGGAAAGAAGGTATCTATCTCTCACAAAAGAAGTATCTTATGGATGTGTTGTTTAGGTTTGGCATGATAGATTGCAAACCAGTAGCTCAACCTATGGATTCAAATGTCAAGTTAAGTAACGAAGATGATAAGAAGCTAGAAGACCTTACACTATACAGGAGCATTGTGGGATCATTGATCTATGCTACTCTCACAAGACCTGACTTGTGCTACATAGTTGGAGTTCTATCTCAGTTCATGCATGCAACCACAGATACACATCTCAATCATGCAAAGAGAGTGTTAAGGTATGTGAAGAGTACAGTTAATCATAGCTTTCTATATAGGTATGATGAAGAACTTCAAGTAAGAGCATGGAGTGATGCAAATTGGGTAGGGAGTGTTGATAATAGAAGGTCAACTTCTAGCTATGTTTGCATGCTAGGTACAAAAGCAATTTCATGGATAATCAAAAAGCAGCCCACATTTGCATTGACTTCAACA
>CM035407.1:94317232-94322232 GCA_020310875.1 Ceratopteris richardii | reverse complement strand
AACTTTAAATTTTTCATAACCTGATGTTGGTGATGAGGAATGACTCCTTAGCCTCCCCTTCCATGTTAGCTTGTTTGCTGAAATTCTTCTTGGACAGCACCTCCATCATCTTCGCAATCTTCTTCAAGAATCTTCTCCTTCCCTTTGTCTCCAAACTATGGTCTTAGCTCATCAAATACCACATCCCATGAGACTCGTAGCTCCTTTGTCACCGGATTGTAGCACTTGTATCCCTTTCGCTTCGATGAATATCCAATGAAAATACATTTTTCTAACTTTGCCTCCATCTTTGTCCTTAGTTCTTGAGGGATGTGAACATAACACACACATCCAAAAACTTTGCCTCCATCTTTGTCCTTAGTTCTCGTTGAGCATGCATCTTGCAACGTCTGTGATATGTCGATTTTTCCTTTCAGCTATTCCATTTTGTTGAGGCATGCACCTACATGTAAATTGTCTCTTGATGCCATTTTCATAAATAAAATCTGAAAATTCTTTGGAGAAATATTCTCCTCCTCCATTGGACCTCAAGGTCTTTATGTAGCATCCTGTTTCCTTTTCTACTTGTGCTTTAAATCCCTTGAATATGCAGAACATATTTGATTTTTGTTTTATGCAAAACATCCATAATTTTCTTGAATGATCATCAATAAAAGTGACAAAATATCTATTACTAGCCACTGATGGTTGTTGTGATGGTCCCCACACATCCATATGTATCAAGTCGAGGACATTCCTTGCCACATAGTTGCTCTTCTTGAATGGTTGCCGAGTTTGGTTTCCTAGTTGGCATGCTTCACAAAACTCATGTAGTCCAACATCATTGAATCTTGGAAGACCTCTTACCACTTCATGGTTGCTCATGTCCTTGAGCTTGGGAATGTTGATATGTCCAAACCTTTTGTGCCACAAATCGATTTCAACAATCCTCTTGTTTCCAAACTGAATATACATCACCTTTCCATGTGGTTGTTGAATGTCCAAAGTGAACATCCTACCTTCTTTCCTTCCTTGAGCAATGACCTTGAATCCTTCTTTTGGATTCTTTATAAAGCAGCTTTTTTCATTGAAGATAACATGATATCCTTTCTCTACCATTTGTCCTACTGAAATCAAATTCTTTGCAATAGTAGGAACATGAAGAACATCAGCCAATACCTTCTTATCTCCAAGCTTGATATCTCCAACATGCTCAATTGAGTGTTGAGTTTCATCGTCGGTCTCCACACATCCTTTTCCACTTGGAGCTTGTAGCTTTCTGAATAAATCTCCTTGGCATGTCATATGGTTGCTACAACATGAATCTATGAACCATTTTTTATCATCAGTTCTCGAGTTGTTGTACTCATGCTTCATGGCAAGCATGGTTTGCTTGTCTCCTTCACTTGATGTACTCGCATAGTTATTTTGGCTCCTTTGGTTGCCTCCATTCAGCCTTCCATTCTTTTTCCAACAATCATTTGCATAATGTCCTAGTTTACCACAATGATAACATGTTATACCTTTATGAGGATTGTATGAACCTCGACCTCTTCCTATATTTCTTCCTCGACCTCTTCCATGTGTGTTGTCAGTTGAGTTGTCCTTGTTGTCCTTCGAGTTGTGTTGGCTAGAATTTGTGTTGTTGTAGCTTCTTCCTCTACCTCTTGAGCCTTCTCTTGAGTTCCTTCCTCTACCTCGTCCTGCATATAACATTTGACTATGGTTGTCCTTACCTTTGTTGCCTTCTCCTTGTTAAGCAACCTCTTCAGCCACAAGATTTGGTATAATCTCGTCGAATGTTGGTAGAGGATCTCTATAAAGAATGCTTGTGATGAGGGGCTTCCACTTTTCTTCACTCATCAAGCCATTGAGGGTTGTTTGGATGATGTCTTCCTCTTCTATCTTGCATCCAACTGATGCTAGCGGATCTTGAAGCTCCTTGATACTCACTTATGCTCCTCAGTGTATACTCGCTAATGCTTTGATTTGAGCTTTTCTCATGTTGTTGAGCTCGTTCTTGAGTTGCATCCTCCGAGACCTTGTTGAGGTAGCATACACCTTCTCCAATGCTTCCCAAACCTCCTTGGTTGTTTCTAAGCTTTGCACATGAACAATCATAGTGTTAGAAATAACTTGTGAAATGAGGAACATCACCCTTCGATTCCTCTCTTCCCAATCAGCAAATTGTCTCCTTTGTGCCGAAGTAACGTTGGGATCTTCAAGGTCCAACGGTTGTGTATCATCTCCACTAACTAGACTCCATACACCTTTACCTTTAACATAATTTGTCATTCTATACCTCCAAGTGTGAAAATTATATTTGTCCAACTTCTCAACGTCCTAAATTAGCCATTGAAAACTTCCAAGGTTGAAGTTTACCTCAAATATATTGTGGTGCTCTTCCTTGACTTTATGAAGCTCCCCCTTGATTTATAGCTTCTCCTTTGCTTCACTTCAGTTCCAATGCTTTGCCTCTTCAAACTCCAATTCTCTGATACCAATTGTTGGAGAATTCCTCTCCTATTCGCAACAGAAAGTGTAGAAGACCTTCTCAGGATCAAGACTTTTGCCAATAGCTGACCCTTCAAATGAAAACTGGTACCAACTGAAAAATTCAATGAACTTGAAACTTTGGTCACTCAAAGTAGACACGTAGAGCTTTCAAATGAGCTATAAAAAACTGAGTTTGGAGTAGATTTGGGTTGGCAACTCTTTGCCTCAAAACAGACTACCTCTCCACTCAATTAGGCTAAAAACTGGACTTCACTAAAAACTGAATAACTCATAGAGCATAACAAATTTGATTAAACTGTCTGATAGAGGAAGTACTTGAGATAAGCTTTCCAAGGAATGTTTAAACTCTAAAATTGGTTACATATATTGAGAGACATGACACTCACAAGTAGACTACCCAAAAATTAGTATGCGGCTAGGCATACTCTATGAGAGTGAGGAGAACGAAATGACTCAAACCAAATGAACTAGCTACAAGGGGACTTCCATGCCTTCTTCCTCTATTCTTGAGTGTCCTCCCTTGCCTCTTTTATAGCCAAGTGACCAAAAACTCTCATGATGATTTTGCGAGCTCTTCTCCATAACTTCTCCACTACTTTGGACAACCACTCCTCTTATAGTTCAGTTTTTGGATTCGATTCTCTTTTGATTGATTCTCTTTTGGCCTCCACTACTTGCTGAAGTAAATGCTTCCATTTTTCATTTTTGTATTTTCCTTCTTCTTGAAGAAAATCCTTTTTGCAAAAATATATATGAGCTTACTTCTTTATTTTTAACACATATACATATACATATACATAAACATACACACACACACACACACACACACACATATATATATATATATATATATATATATATATATATATATATATATATATATATATATATATATACATATACATATACATATACATATACATATACATATACATATACATAACATATACATATACATATACATATACATATACATATACATATACATATACATATACATATACATATACATATACATATACATATACATATACATATACATATACATATACATATACATATACATATACATATACATATACATATACATATACATATACATATACATATACATATACATATACATATATACATATACATATACATATACATATACATATACATATTCATATATATACATATACATATACATATACATACACATATACATATACATATAAATACACATACACATATAGATATACATGTACTTATAAATACACATACACATATAGATATACATGTACTTATACATATATATACATGTCCATATACATATACATATACATTTACATATAAATATACATAAACATATAGATATACATACAAATATACATATACATATAAATATATATATACATATACATATACATATTCATATACATATACATATACATATACATACACATATACATTTACATATATATATATATATATATATATATATATATATATATATATATATATATATATATATATACATATACATATACGTATACATATTCATATACATATACATATACATATACATATGATGGGGGAAGTATCTCAACCCCTATGCAATGATGAAGCGTGAATGACCTCCATAGGTATCCTTCTTTGACCTCTGCACACCAAAAATGCTCTTTCTCAGAGCATATGCAGAGAACTCATGTGAGCTTTTGTAGACCTCTAGTAGACACCAAGGGACTTTCGAACAAAACAAATTTCACTTGCAATGGATGTTTACACAAAGAGAAACAATGTCTACAACATGAGCTAGTTGAATGCTCACAAGTGCTAGTCAAGTAGAGACCTCACTTCACTCCAGCAAGCTTTTCTCAGAGAATATATAGACAATGAATCTCAAAATTGGGTCCACTTTAGAGCACTCTAATAGCTACCCAATGAAACCAAAATCATAGAAAATGAATAAATGGAGAAGGAGAACCAGCTCTTACAATAGAGAGCAAAATATTTCCAAAACAGCCTACACACAGAAAGAGATATCAATCACATAACTTCAAAAAAATGACTGTTGCTCCCAGAATACCCAGAGAATGCTCCAAAGAATTGGTGAGCATAAGATAGACTCTAATAGCTATCCAATGAGACAAGACTTACATCAAATGGATACAATATGAGGGAGAACCAATGCTACCAACGCAGGGGTAGAGAGTTGCAACACTACCTACGCACACACATAGATATGCCTACTGAAAGAAAACAAACAAGCAAGCAAGGGGCTTGATTATCACAACTCCAGCAGTTAGTGCTCACTTTACATGAGCTAAAACGCTAAGAAGATGGCCCAAAAGAAGTCGAGATACATGCTCCTTTTATAGTGAGAAGTGTGCCCCTAAAATCTAGGAACTACCTTTCCAAATCAGCCTCCTAACTTGGAGGACTTTGTTAAGATGACTTGGGGAGTGGCTGAGTGACTTTTCTTGATGGAATCTCGTGGCTTTTGGCTTCCTTTGATTGCT
>CM035407.1:94307232-94314732 GCA_020310875.1 Ceratopteris richardii | reverse complement strand
ACAGTCTGTCGAAGATATAGTAATTCCAGAACCTACCAAGACGCAGTTGGAATCTAGTTTAACACTCTTGGAAAAAGATTTAGATTCACTTACGATTAGACACACCCTAGGCAAAGAAATCAGCGAAGGCAAAAAGACACCGCATTCGGGCACAAGTTCGGTTTATCCCGGTGATATTTCGGTAAGAGAATCTCAGTTATTCGGTGACGAATTAGCATTTTCTGCTGAATCTTCAGCCCAACTGTCGTGCTTGGAAGCAAGTTTTCATACACTGGACATCAAGGAAGAAGGAAGGCTGTTTGAAACAGAAATTAGCAGCATAGTAAGCAAGCTTATTTCACCGGAAAGTGTGCCATCAGACGATATAGATTCTGGTAGTTCAAATATTCAGACCAGAAATACAGAAGGAAGTTATAATATATTCACGATGAACGGACAACAACAACAACAGTTATGTCAACCCAGGCCACCTCCAACGGGAGTGACATACACGAAGTTTGGTGGATTTCCAGGAGATGATCCGGATGCTCACGTACGCACTTTCGAGATAAGCTACGCCGTTCTCAACCATCCACCAGATCCGGCCTACAAAGCCATTGTCTTCCAATCTACACTTGTCAATGAAGAAGCCAGATGGCTCACAGAATACGATATTAATCATTTTCGCACCTACGAAGCAGTTCGAGATGCTTTTCTGCAGCGATTCAGGCTCAAAAAGAATCCAGCCAAAATTTTTGATTATCTGCAGAATAACAGACAGAGGGTGAATCAGTCTGTACAGGAATATGCTACCCTTTTCAGAACACACTTAAGGTAGCTACCACCGGCTCATGCTAACTTACCAGATGATGTTATTACTCAGTGGTTCATCAATGGCTTGGTTCCTCAACTTAAGCAGATCATGATCATAAGATGTGTCGGAGCTATGACACTTGATGCAGTCATAGCAATGACTCTGCAGCTGGAAAACAAAGTCGGCGGATTTACAGAAGATCTGGAGTGGGTAAAAACAAACAGACATGTTGCCGAAGATATGACCAAACAAGTATATTGCACCACATGCAAAAATTCAGGACATACCAGCACCAATTGCGCACTTAATCAGACATTCTGCGCTATCTGCAACATTGCCGGACACACCACCGAAAACTGCGCATAACAAGGGCAGCCAGCCAA
Organism: Ceratopteris richardii; assembly: GCA_020310875.1. Taxonomy (NCBI): domain Eukaryota; kingdom Viridiplantae; phylum Streptophyta; class Polypodiopsida; order Polypodiales; family Pteridaceae; genus Ceratopteris; species Ceratopteris richardii. Next base: position 94,313,556 of record CM035407.1, on the reverse strand, counting down.
TCATTATGTGTCTCCTCAAATGAGAAACAACCAGCAGCAAGGATATCAAAATTACCGAGGACAGAGGAATAACAACTATAATCCAAATCGTTGGCAGAACGGGCCACCACCGGAAAATCCCAATTTACCACCACCACGCTGTCATTTTTGTGGCGAATTTGGACATATTAGGAGATTTTGCAAAGATGCAGCTGAGTATGATCAAAGGAAGAAGGAACGTCAAAATCCAATGGCCAACATGGTAAAAATCACACCGGTGGAAACGCAGGCTGCTGCAGTCCAGACCCGTTCCGGTAAACAATTGCAACCGGCAGCAGAAATTTTTGAACCAGGGATACGTGAACAACACAGAATGTATAACAAAGCTAGTCAATGGACCGCAACAGAACCACCAGTCTTTCCAGAGCCTATTCCGGTAGCCCAGCCCTCGTTAACAAAGGAAGGAACACAACAAAGGGAGTTAGCAGCAGAAACATCATCAACAGTAGATACATTGCCCACCGTAGACACCTCCGCATCCGCAGAGGCATCAACTTCAACATCAGTAGAGCTTGTCAATCAACCTCAACAGGCTTGGGAAATCTTATCTAAGGCATCGATCACTCTGCCTTTGGGCCAACTATTGGCATTAGTACCTGGAATTCGACAACAGTTCCAACAACAGTTCAGTCCGATACCTTCTTGTATTTCGGCAACAGCAGCAGTTCAACCGGAACCTGATTCTACGGTTGATCATTCAGTTCCCTTGATTACAGTATGGTATAAGAATCATAAGATTACGCAGGTATTAATTGATGGAGGCTCTGGTGTTAACATTGCGACTGCGGCATTATGCAAAAGATTAGGATGGACCGAAATTGAGCCAGTTCAATTTTTTGTCAGAATGGCAGATCAATCAAGAGTCCATCCTATAGGACTTGTGCAAAATGTACCCATCACTTTACAAGGTACGACCTTTAAAATGACCTTTGTTATACTAGATCTGCCAGAATCTACTTTGGATTACAACCTTCTTTTCGGCCGACCCTGGCTGAAGCATGCAAAGGTAATACAGGACTGGTCCGCACAAGAGCTTACGTTTAAAGATGCCAATCATAGATATGTGGTAAAATTAGATGCTATACAACCTTGCGAGCTACACGCTAGACCGTATTTTGCTAAACCAGTCCATATGCTAGATGGATTGTCAGATGATGAAGAAGAAGAGTTTCTGAAGAGTAACGCGGACTTAATTTCCTTAGGGACTATTGATCTACAGTCCGTTGTAGATAATTGGAACGCTTTAGTTTGTACAGTAATACCCATCACAGAAGAGGCTAAGAAGGAAGACACTGTTTCGACACATGATGATGAATTGTAGCAACTTTTTAAACCAACAGACAACACAGAGAAACATCACCAGTTCTATGTCCCCGAAGATCAGCTGATTACTTACAATTTAGGAGATGAAGATCATCCGCGTCCGGTAAAAATAAAGCAAAATTTACCAGAAACATTTCAAGCAAGCTTAATCCAGTTACTCCGAGAATTCACTGACATCTTTGCATGGGACTACAAAGACATGAAAGGATTGGACCCCCGTATCTACCAGCATAGGGTCATGCTGAAGCCAGAAACAAGGCCGATAAAACGAACCAGCTATCGGATGAATCCCCATTATGCATCTCAGGTAAAGGCTGAACTAGATAGATTATTAAAAGTTGGATTCATTGTACCTGTAGAACATGCTGAATGGATTTCACCAATTGTGATCGTGCCAAAGAAAAATAAGCAACTGCAAATCTGTGTAGACTACCAAAAATTAAACGCAGCAACAGTACCGGATCCTTTCCCGATCCCCTTTTTGGATACCATGCTTGATAGGGTAGCAGGACATGAAATGTATTCATTGTTAGATGGATACAGTGGTTACAATCAGGTTAGAATGGCTGAAGAGGATATACCAAAAACTGCCTTCATTACCAATTGGGATGTCTTTGCTTGTACGGTAATGTGGTTTGGATTGAGAAACGCACCAAGCACATTTCAAAGATGTATGCAAGAAATATTTTCTCCTTATCTGACTTCATTTATGCAAGTATATCTCAATGATTTTTCAATTTTCAGTAAGTGGATAGCACATCTGTTCCATTTACGGTGCTGCTTTCAGAAATGCCGAGAGTATAGACTCTGCTTAAACCCAAACAAATCTGTGTTTGCGGTTTCATGTGGCAAGTTACTTGGCCACATTGTATCTGCACAAGGTATCCAAGTAGATCCAGATAAAATTTCGGCAGTATTAGAAGCTCCGGTGCCCACTACACCAAAAGAAGTTATGCGCTTCCTGGGTCAAGTGCGGTGGCATGGCAGACACTTACGATGGCTTGCTCATCTGGCTATCCCACTGAACAGGCTAATCACAAAAACTCCCCACCAGTTTGAATGGACTCAAGAATGCCAAACTACATTTGATCGACTCAAGTATCTATTGACGCAGGCCCCAATCTTACAACCACCGGACTGGGACAATCCGTTCCATGTTTTTGTCGACGCTTCAGATATTGCGATCGGCAGTATTCTGATGCAGCAAACACATAAGTGGTTTCGCCCTGTTTATTATGCCAACAGAAGGCTTGCACCTGCAGAAAGGAATTATTCTACCACCGAAAGAGAATGTCTAGGATTAATTTACTCCATCAAAAATTCAGACATTATCTACTAGGCCGGAAATTCACATTCCATGTGGATCATGCTGCCCTCGTCTATCTAGTAAGACAACAACATTTAGGCGGACGCTTAGCACGATGGGTGCTACTCTTGCAGGAATTCGATTATGAAGTTATTCACCGACCCGGAAATGCACATGCCTTAGCAGATTTCCTATCTCGTCTAGATTCCGGTGAAGCTCCGATAGGCATAGATGACACAACTCCAGCGATCTATAGTTCTGAGCCACTGACTGATAAGACTATCGAATCACAAGTACCACCTACATATTATGATCAGATTCTAACTTTTCTCACCGAAGGATGCTTTCCATCCGAGACCGCTAAGGCAGTACGAAGGAAAATTGCAGTCTTTAGTCGTCGATTCCGGTTAGTTGCTGGAGAACTATATTATGTAGATCACACCGGAATCCTACTCCGCTGTGTCCCTCCGCATGAAATTAACTCAGTCATCACGATGGCTCACTCGACCCCTACTGGTGGTCACTTTGCCACAGATTTGACTCACCCAAAAATTCTGCAAGGAGGTCTCTGGTGGCCAACTATGTACAGAGATGTGGCCCAATTTGTCAAACACTGCGATACTTGTCAAAGGTCTGGACAACCACTGCAACGACACTTCTTCCCCTTGCAGCCTATTATGCCACTTGAACCATTTCAAAAATGGGGATTAGATTTTATCGGTCCAATCACACCTCCAGCAGTCTTCAGCAACAACAGATACATACTAACCTGTACAGATTATGCAACAAGATGGGTAGAAGCTTGGGCTTTACGGACTGATACAACGGTTGCAGTTGCAAAATGTCTGTTAAATGATGTTTTCCCATGATTTGGCTTACCACTCGAATTGGTGACAGATCAAGGTACTCACTTTGTAAATCAATTAATGAAAGCACTCACCCAATCCTTCCAGGTGACACACAAACTCAGCTCTCCGTATTACCCGCGTGCCAATGGTTTGGCCGAAAGTACAAACAAATCACTATTGAATATCCTCTGAAAACTGATCATGGAAGCACCAGAAAGATGGGATCAACTACTACCTGCAGTGTTATGGGCATACCGAACTACCTACAAGGTAACAACAGGATTGACACCTTTCAAATTAGCTTACGGCTTAGAAGCAATAGCACCAATGGAGATAGTTATACCAAGTTTACGAGTAGCCATTACCTAGAAACTGCTACCGGAAGACTCACTGTCATTTCGGTTGGACACGCTCAGAGAATTAGACGAACACAGATGGCTCAGTTTCTTAACAATGCATGAAGTTCAACTAAGACAGGCAAGGACACACGATCGAAACTTGAAAACTCTAGTATTTTCGGTAGGACAGCTTGTACTTTGCTATAATGCAAAGTCAAATAGATCCGCAGGCAAATTCAAATTACGGTGGTTCGGCCCTTACAAAATCTCAGAACAAATCGGTCTAGCCACTTTTCGGTTGACTACGTTGACCGGAAATTCACTTCCAAAAGCAATCAATGGCTCGAAGCTGCGGCCGTATCAACATGCCGCTAGCCCGCATTAAAACATTCGGCGGTGGACCGCATCTTTTTTGTTTTTTTCTTTATTTTTCCTGCAGTTCTTTCTTTTTAATAGCCGCATTTTGTCATAAGCCGCCCTCCTTTACTCAAGCATGCACGCCAAATTGAAAGGAGTATCATTCTAGCACCGCACAATGATAACCCTCACTTCCTACCCCCACCGTAATATCTGTACTTAAGCTCTTCGGTTGCGCCAAAAAAACGCTATGGTGTTTTTGTGCTTGTAATTGTGTTTTCTGTGTTCTGTGTACTCGCGCTCTGTGCTCTGTGTATTCGTGTTCGTGTGCCCAATGGAAGCATTGGCGAACTACACAGCCTTTTGTGATGGTATCCCTACTGAGGTAGGAGAGTACCTGCGTATCCGAGGGTTGGCCAACTTCGCTGAGCTGCCATGGCACTCAGTGGAAGCCCATCCCTTCTTCGCACAAATCATCTCTGCCATCGCCCAATCCCCCATCGCTGACTGACAATGGCTCTTCCCCTCCCTACCATCTAGAACCGTAATAACCTTCCAGGCCTTCGCCGAAGCCTTCCGCCTCACTCCACAAGGCTGCGAGAATGGCCCAAGTATCCCCGTAGGCCGCATGACCGAACTTTTCCCCCGCCATTCATCAAATGAATACGCCATTCTCTGTCGCCCCGAACCTGAAAAAACCGCATTACAGTTCTTAGTTGTCATTCTTAACCTCCAAAAACGCACATACGGTATCTCCCGCCCATTCTATTCCGCCATCGATCTTGCCGCACGAGAACCCGTTAATTTTGCCTCATTTTTCTTTCACCGAATCCATAAGGAGTGCGTCGCCATCATGAAACAAGTCAACAAAGGAACCACCCCTCGATCCAGACTTCCCCACATCCTTTCCTTCCTCTTCCCAACCATACTCGCCGCTCAACCACCACCACGAGGACCAGTTTTCAGGCCGGAAGAGTCAGTTCAGCTACTAGAAGACGAGGAAGAAGAAGATGAAGAAGAGCTCAATCAGTTGTTTCACCGGAAACGAATCAGGATTAGTTCCTCCGAAAGCGAAGCACAAGGCTCAGCCGTAAAGGACAGAGAGGACGATAAAGAAGAAGAAAAGAACAAAGAAGAGACATTCCATGATACAGCTACTTCAATGCATAATGAATCATCAACTGAGCAACACGAACAACAACATCAAGCAGAAACAGAAATAATTTCGACCGAAAAAGAATCAGAGCAACAAGTAGATGAACAGCAATCTCATCAAGATGCACTAGATAATCTACTGAAGGCAGTGGAATCCACAGAAGCAAACAATGCAGAAACAAACAAGGTACAAACTACTGACTCTACCCTCCCTAAAACACCGCTTGTTAACCCCATTTCCGGAACTTCTGAAGCCTCCACATCCTCCCTCAACTATTCACCTCCAAATTCACAACAACTCCTCACAGGAACCTCCTCGCAACCTCGCCCTCCTCTGCCACCCCACCCCGTTCCAGTTTTTTCAGAATTAGAAGCTATGGGTAGACTACTGATAAACCTATCCCAAAAACTGCCCCAACACCTGAAACAAGTCACAGACGATGCACGAGAAGAATTCCAAAGGAAATTGGAATTAATGGAGGCGGATATCACCCCTCTTCAAGAAGAGCTACAAGCAGCAAGAGCAGAAAATCATGCACTATGTGAGCAGATCAAGCAACTACAGGCTTCGCTCCAAGCACAGGAAGAACACTCAAACCAGAGAGATAAGGCACTGGCTGAAAAAGACGAACTACTGACAGCTGCCGACACCAAAATACTAAAGTTAAAGCAAACAATCAAAGATACAGACGATACAAGAATAGCACTAGGAAATCTACTGGAAGAAACAAGACTCCAGTTACAGGACACCGTACAGAAATACCAAGAGCAGCAGGGAGAAGCAAAGCAGGCAGTAGAAGAATTACAAAGAACAAAAGAATCCTTAGATGATGTCAACAACATGTTGAAACACCAACTAAACAGAGAATCTAAATATAAGAAGGACTTAGCAAATGTCCGCAGAGAACGAGATGCTTACTACCAAACCATAGAATTCCAGACCCAACAGTTTGGAAGA